>BRYF01000005.1:19142500-19145000 GCA_030159135.1 Actinidia polygama
GAGATGACCGATGGATCGAGCGTAAATGGAAATTTTGGAGCACATTAGCACACACATTAAGGCCGAGTTTGGGCATACCTCCCATTAAGACCTATGTGAGCTAAGTAAATTGTTTTGATTTTTGTATTTTTTTCGTATTTAGTGAACTTTTTTATTGCTTGATCAAATTTATATTTTTTCAATTCATTTTGATGAGATGACATGAAAATGTAAAACTTTTCATGTAAGTTGCAAAAATATAGATTTTTTTTTACAAATTTAATCAAACTTTTTATATTTTTCAAATACACTTTGGTTAAGAAAAATTAAATAAAAATTATAAAATTTGGATCAAATGATGAAAAAATTCACTTAAAAACAAAAAAGTGGGAAATCAAACAAGTAAATTAGCTCAATTTTAGCCAGTACAAATTCAGCCTAAATTATTAGGGGTCATGCGGGGGTAATGGAAGTAACTCCAATCTGGTATATGGTGGTGGGTACTCGTAACTTCAGATAGAATTTGTGGGTCTCTTAGTACTTGCATGGCCTCTGGCAAAATGATGGGGAGAGCACATACTATTCTTATATGTACCATATTGTACATGACAGCTTGTGTTCATGGAATGGGTTGAACCATGTGTCCCTATGGTCTTAGGGTACATGTTCCTTTGAGGTTGACTAGCTATATTTGAACACAACTCAGTCAAGATATTTTTAATCTCATTTTGAACATATTTTGAAAATTTAAATTATTTATATTGTAGATTCTATCGTAAAAATTAATATTATAAAACTCATGTTGATCGGATATAAATTGATATCCATTCAATACTGGTTTATATCTTAATAAATGAGTATGGCACAAATGATTGTATTCATTTATCTTTATATGAATTGATATTGATTGATCTTTGATTTGCATCCGATCAACGTGAATTTCTATAATATTAAAGTTCTTGATATGTTCTACAATATAAACAATTTAAATTGTCAAAATAAATTCAAAACGAAACCCAAAATATTAAATTGCACACAAGCCTGGTCCCATATATACATAACAAAGCAATTTGTCCTCCTAGAAACTAGAAAAAAATATCTACCATAATTTCAACCAATTTTTTCTTTGCCTTTTGATATTTGATAGTTCTTTGGAGCCTAGCTATTGTTATTTCAACAATTGAAGCTTTTGATCGAGGACAGACAAATTAGTGGTTATGCCTTTCTTGTTCGCACGTACAAGGAGTGGTTACAATACATGATTAAAAAATAGTATATATGGTGCATTCTGATATAATATTATTATCGATCGTAACATTCATCGCTATTTATCGTAACAAAAAAATAATAATTTTTTTAATCACAAATGGTCGTAACATTTAATACAATGATACGGAACACATTATTATTTATTTTTTAGCATACATACCTCTCGTACCATTCATCACACCTATCATAATATGCACCACAATTGATCATAATATTCACCACAAACGATCATAACGTTTTTATGATATACACAATGTGTACTATAAATTTTGCCGTACACACGTATACATGTAGTAAAGTGGGATAAGTGGATAGAAGTGGGTGAAGCCCTAGCTACTTGATTCCACTTCACTGCACCACTACTTTTGGTTGTAAAAATAAAGATAAAAGTAAAGGGGAGAAGTTATAAATAAATGAAAAATCTACAATACACACTCTTTATTTGAATTATATGATACACACCCCATTTAATAATAATTAGATGAGAAACTATTAATTTAAATTTTTAAATAAATTAAAGTTAATAATGACAACTTGAATAGCCGATTAAACTTATTTTTATGAATCGTATTGGTTTGGTTATGAATTTTTGTGATCATTAATATCAAATATTTTGTTATGAATTTTATTAGTATGTTTGAAAATCTTTATGGTTCGTTTATAAATTCTTATGTATATAATCATAAATATTTTATAAAAATTTATGGTTATATTATGAATTAAAAATTAATTTTATGAAAGCTTGTAGTTAAATTATATTATAATCTAGTTGACATTCAAAATGACATATTTGACTAGTAAGAAATGAAGACGTGACTCAATCTCAGCGACACAATAAATACAAATAATGTATGATATGTATTGTAGCATTTTTAAAAAATAAATGGGGCTCAACTGGGGACTTCCCATTTGTGTGATGTAAGAGCTTAGTTAAGACTCAAAAGAATCATCATATGAACTATAGAAAGAGAGTAATATCAAAATTTCCCATTAAGCCAATCAATAGTGATGCCTGAAGTTTCACGTTTTTTACCCCATCTCGAGCCAAGTGATTCAAAAGCCATAGCTAAAAAGGCTTAGAAGGTGGTCGGTTGGCTGGCTGGCAGTGGTAATGGTAACCGTAGGGAAAATGCTATGGGTATCCCAATTTGTACCCCAAATGCACACTTGGGTGAGGTGGAGCATTTGGATTGGCTGACATGACTGGGTAGACCCCACACCCAGTCAATTCATATGCTCCACCCCACCTAAG
>BRYF01000005.1:19170000-19172500 GCA_030159135.1 Actinidia polygama
CACGCCATTCTTAACTCTCTCACAAATAATATGACAATCAACATCAATGTGTTTGGTCCTCTCATGAAACACATGATTAGACGCAATGTGAATGGCAATCTAGTTATCACAATACATACTCATAGGTAACTGGAGCTCAAACATCAACTCTTCCAAAAAGTGATTCAACCACATAAGCTCACATGACGTATGAGCTATAGTTCAGTACTCAGCCTCCACAGTAGACATCGCAACTACTGTGTGCTTCTTACTCTTCCAAGTGATAAGATTACCATCTAAAAAAGTACAATACCCAGTAGTGGACCTCCAGTTTGATGAAGATCCATTCCAATCTGCATCAATGAACACCTCAACACGAAGATGATCATGTACCCCATAAAACAAACTACGATCTATATGTGCCTTGAGGTATCTCACAATTCTCAATGCCGCCTCCATGTGAATTGAGCGAGGAGCTGACATAAACTGGTTGACCATACTCATAGCAAATGCAATATCTATACGTGTAATGGTTAGGTAGTTCAATTTTCCCACCAATCTCCGGTAATTGTCTGGACTCAACAATAACTCACCTTGATCCACAACAACCTCACATTAAGATCTATAGGCGTATCTACTGGCTTGGGTCCCCATCAAACCAGTGTCCTCCAGAATGTCTAACACATACTTCTGTTAAGACAAGTTGATCCCCTCCTTCGACCGGGCAACCTCAATACCTAAGTAATATCAAAGTCTACCCAAATCTCTAGTGTGAAACTGTCCTTGGAGAAAAGTATTCAACTCCTCAATACCCTGAGTATCATCACCGGTGATAATAATATCAACAACATATACAATCAGCAAAGTCCTCCCCCCTCTGTGTATATTGGAAAATATTGAACGTTCAAACTAACATCGACGCATGCCAAACCGCTGAACTGCATCACTAAACTTTTTGAACTAGGCTCTCGGATACTGCATAAGGTCTTTGTGCCTTGCAAATACAGCAAACCTAACCCTTCTCCCCCTGAACAATAAACCCGAGACGTTGCTCCATATACACCTCCTCGTCAAGATCATCGTGAAGAAATGCATTCTTCACATATAACTGAAATTAAGGGCACCCAATATTTGCGGCATACGCATGGACCCAATCTTAGCAATAAAATAGGTGGTCTCGGCATAATCAACCCAATATGTCTGAGTGTTCCCCTTATCAACAAGACACGCCTTATTGCGCTCAACAGTTCCATCCGGAAGATACTTCACCATAAACTCTAAATGGCAACCAACGAGAGATTGTCCCGGCAGAAGAGGAACCAACTCCCATGTACCATTATCATTCAAAGCCGTCATGTCATCAACCATAGCTTCCCTCCAGTAAGGAACAAATACTTTCAACATAGACTTAGGAATAGAGCCAGCAGTGGATATGCAAGCCAAACAAGGTTGTTCGAAGCCAATCGAGGCCAAATGCAACTGTTTTTGCCAAAAATCAAGACCAATCAGCTTCAATCGAGGTTGTACGAAGCCAATCGATGCCAACGGAAGCGGTTTGGTCACCTACAGATGTTGCCAGAACTAGTCAGGGGTTAGGAAGGGTTCGACGTGACTGTTCAGGGGTCGGGAAGAGTTCGTCGGAACTGTTCAGGGGTCGGGAAGGTTAGGAGTTGAAGAAGCTAGATCGGGCTCAAGTCAAATCGTAGGAGGCTCTCAGGCGCTGAATAGGCCTCGTCGGAGGTCGACTACGCTCCAGCAATGGTCGGCGAGCCTCCGGTGTAGGTCAACTAGGGTCGGCAATGCTCTGGCGTCGTTGGCTATGGTGGGTCCAGTGGGATTTGATGGTGTCTAGGGTTAGGGTTTCTGCTGATTCCATGTAATTTGAGAAAAAGGTGAGATAAAGGTGAGATTGGGGTTCAAAATTAACCCTAATACACACATAATGTTGTATAGAGAGAGAAAACCAAATTACACATGCACCAATCTAATTACTCAACACACACCTAGCTGATCACTACACCCACTAATTACACATGCACTAACAAAGAACAATTATTGTATGTCCAGAAGGTAGTTCGGAGTTCGGATAAAGAGATTGAGATCTGTGTTGTTAGAGGTGCGAGGCGCAGTAAGGTGTGCACATGGTGCCTCGACATGGGTGAGGCACAACTACTTCGATGAGGCGTGCGCCTCGCGCACCTTGTGCAATTCTGATATCTGCTCAGCGCAAAACTAAGATCTGATCGCCGTGGCTAATCTGATCGTCGTCGCTGTCGCACAAAGTTAAGCGCCGCTCCTCTCTCTTCTCTCTCTTTATTCTCCCACAAAAGAATTTTGCACATTACTTTTCTATTTTCTAGTTCTTTTTACCTTCTTTTTTTTTAATTTTTCTATTTTTATTTTTTATTTTTTTTCCTACTTTTTCTGTTATTATTTGTCTGATGATTGGATGATTTGCTACTTTAATTTTTATATATATATATATATATATATATATATATATATATATATTTTGCAAGAC
>BRYF01000005.1:19202500-19210000 GCA_030159135.1 Actinidia polygama
ATTGCCGGTATTGACTTGAGTTCATTTCTTTATCTAGATCAAGCTCTATTATATTAGGCACAAGAATGGGTCCTCCCAATTTTATTATAGTTTTGTGTTGATGGGAATGACAGGATAAAAATTCAGCACAGTAAAGCACGGCAGGGGCACGGTAATGGACTGGGCCAAGCATAGAATAATACAATATGTTTATATGAAAAAATTTTAACGTATTAACTTATTAATAAAAAAATCATGGTACTGCACGAATTGGACGAACGAGCTTAGTTTTTTATCAAATGAGTACGGCATTACACGACACGATAAAAAATGTGCACGACACGACATGGCACGCACAAAACACTGTAAGCACAAAAATAAATGGATCAGCACGACACGACCCGTTTCACATCTCTATTTCCTCCTTTTAAATTGGTAAGTCATTTAAGATTATTTTAAATTGTGTACTGTTGTTTGTTTAGAGGCTTTGAGATCCAAGTTATATGCGCTAAATTTTTCTCAAATAAATCATAACCCATTTAAAAACCATATTTAGGTCATATGGGATGGACTGTTTTGAATGATTAATTTATTATTATATTTTTTAACTAAAAATGTAATATATTATGAAGAAAAAAATTATTTTATGTTCATAGTATTTTTCAATTTTACTATTTCTATATATTTTAATTTATATATTTTTTTATTTTTTTTGAAATAATAATTTTATAATTTTATGAGTTACACATAGTAAATACACACAATATTGAGAATTTGTTGAAATAATCTAATTTATTAACAAAAAAATTATTTATGTTTTTTTTCCCTTCTTTGTCTTTACCGTCGCCGATCTCATTGTCACCATCGACGCCCATCGATAATCCATGACACATTTAAATAAGGGTAAAAAATTTAAAAAATATATAAAATTAATATTTTTTTTTTTTGAGAAACAAAGTATTTAGGATTTAAATAAGTTTAAGTCATTTATCAAAAGACGCTATGTAATAACTCGTTTTTTTATTTAATAGTAGTAGAAGAATAGTAAATGATATGATACCTGAGTTTTCTACAAATACGACTACAAGAAAGTGAAAGATCGAACAAAAAAGTGAAAGCATTTAATAAAAAAATACTCGTAATTGAAGATCAAAATAATAAAAAAAATCATTAAAGATACTAGTTAAATAAAGGTAATATTAAAGACCAAAAAGTGAAAGGCCGAACAAGAATATGAAAGCATGCACACAAAAAAAATAATCGTAATTGAAATAATGAAAAACTTCTTTAAAAATACTAGTCCAATTAGGAAAAACCAAAAATTATATGAGAATTTGTAAAATAAAGATAATTCATTATAGACCAAAAAGTAAAAGATAGAATAAAAAAGTTAAAGCACGTAAAAAACAAAAAAAAAATCATTGAAGACACTAATCCAATAAAGATAAATTCATTAAAGACCAAAAAGTGAAAGACCGAACAACAAAGTAAAATCACGTACAAAAAAAATATTCGTAATTGAAGACCTAGACAATGATTTTTTTTAAAAAAAAATACTAGTCCAAATAGGAAAAACCAAAAATTATATTTGGATAGAAGCAAAATAAAGATAATTCATTAAAGACAAAAGTGTGAAATCACGTACAAAAAAATACTCATAATTGAAGACCAAAATAATGATTTTTTTTTTTACAATACTAGTCCAATAGGAAAACCAAAAATTATATTATGATATAAGGAAAGTCAATATAATTCATTAAAGACAAAAAGTGGAAGACAAATTAAAATCACATACCAAAAAAATACTCATAATTGAATACCAAAACACTCATTATTAAAATTTTTTATTAAAAATACTAGTCCAATAGGAAAAATCAAAACTTATATATTAGGACAGAATGAAAGTAAAGATAATTCATTAAAGACCAAAAGTGAAAGACCGAACAAGAAAGTATAATCACGTACCAAAAATATATTAATAACTGAAGACCAAAATAATAAAAAATTCTTTAAATATACTAGTACAACAGAAAAAACCAAAAATTATATAAGGATAGAAGGAAAATAAAAATAATTTATTAAAGACTAAAAGTGGAAGACCGAACATAAAAGTAAAATTGCATACAAAAAAATACTCATAATTGAAGATCAAAATAATAATAAAAATAATAAATATTAATCTAATAGGAAAATCCAAAAAGTGAAAGTCCAAACAAGAAAGTGAAATCACGTCCAAAAAAATACTCATAATTTTTGAACACCAAAATAATGATTTTTTTTAAAATACTAGTCCAATAGGAAAAACAACAAATTATATTAGGATGGATGAAAAGTAAAGATAATTCACTAAAAGACCAAAATGTGGAAGATGGAAACAATGAATTTTTTTATTAAGAACAAATAATTCATTAAAGACCAGAAAGTGAAATCACGTAAAAAAAATACTCTTAATTAAAGATGAAGAAACAATGAAAATTTTCATTAAAGATAGTAACTCAATAGAGAAAAGCAAAAATTATATGGGGATAGAAAGAAAATAAAAAATTTTTATTAAATACTAAAAATTGAAAGACCTATTAAGAAAGTGAAAGCACGTGCCAAAAAATATCCTCGTAATTAGAGACCAAAACTATTGAAAATTTTATAAAAAATTCTAATCCAATAGAGAAAATTCATTAAAGACAAAAAAATAAAAGACCTATTAAGAAAGTGAGTGCTCATACAAAAATACTTATGGGATAGAAGACGAAAACAATGGAAATAAAAGAAAGCAAGTAAATTTATATGGGGATAAAAGAAAAGTAAATTTTTTTTATAAAATACAAAAAAGTGAAAGCAAGTACAAAATAAAAAATATTTGCAATTGAATATCAAACAATTGAAATTTTCTTTAAAGATACTAGTCTAATAGTGAAAGCCAAATATTATATTTATTAAACACTAAAAAGTGAAAGACCGAATAAAAAAATTAAAGCATATATACAAAAAAATTATAATCGTGATTGAAGACCAAAATAATCAAAAAATTCATTAAAGATTACTAGTATTATAAAAAAAACAAAAATTATATGGTGATAATCAAAGGAAAATAAAGATAAGGCTAAAACAAGTGAAGGAAAAAAATATCAAAAAAAACCCGTAATTGAAAACCAAAACAATAAAAATATTCATGAAAGATACAAGTCCAATAGAGAAAACCAAAAATTATGAGGAGATAAAAGAAAAATAATGATCATTCGTTAAAGACTTATGTGGAAGACCAAACAAGAAAGTGAAATCACATAAAAAATAATTACTCGTAATTGAAGACAAAAACAATGGGAAAGTTCATTAAAAGTAGTAGTAATAAAGAAAATCAAAATCGGTAGAAGAAAAATAAAGAAAATTTATAAAAAATGAAAAAATAAGAAAATTTATTTCTACACTCCAAAATAGGAGTGTAGAAATCATTTTCCAAAAATAAAAAACATGTACAAAAAAATAAATACTCGTATACCAAAATAATTGTAATTGAAGACGAAAATAATAAAATTTTCATTAAAGATAGTAGTCTTATAAAAAAACAAAAAATTATATGGGGAAAAGGATAGAAGGAAAATAAAGATAAGGCTAAAAAAAGTATAAAAAAATACTAGTAATTGAAAACCAAAACAACAAAAAAATTCATGATAGATACAAGTCCAATAAATAAAACCAAAAATTATAAGGAGATAGAAGAAAAATAAAGATAATTCATTAAAGACTTATGTGAAAGACCGAACAAGAAAGTGAAATCACATAAAAAATAATTACTCGTAAAAAGTAGTAGTTCGTTCAATCAAGAAAATCAAAATTTATATGATAGAAGAAAAATAAAAAAATTTATAAATACCAAAAAATAAAAGCATGTAAAAAAAAAATACTCATAATTGAATACCATAACAATTGAAAATTTCAGAAAATCAAAATCGGTAGAAGAAAAATAAAGAAAATTTATAAAAAATGAAAAAATAAGAAAATTTATTTCTACACTCCAAAATAGGAGTGTAGAAATCATTTTCCAAAAATAAAAAGCATGTACAAAAAAATAAATACTCGTATACCAAAATAATTGTAATTGAAGACGAAAATAATAAAATTTTTATTAAAGATAGTAGTCTTATAAAAAAAAATTATATGGGGAAAGGATAGAAGGGAAATAAAGATAAGGCTAAAAAAGTGGGAAAAAAAATATAAAACAAATACTCGTAATTGAAAACCAAAACAATAAAAAAATTCATGAAAGATACAAGTCCAATAGAGAAAACCAAAAATTAAAATTATAAGGAGATAAAAGGAAAATAAAAAAAATACTCGTAATTGAAAACCAAAACAATAAAAAAAATTATGAAAGATACAAGTCCAATAGAGAAAATCAAAAATTATAATGAGATTAGAAGGAAAATAAAGATCATTCATTAAAGACTTATGCGAAAGACCGAACAAGAAAGTGAAATCACATAAAAAATAATTACTCGTAATTAAAGACCAAAAACAATGAAAAAGTTCATTAAAAAGTAGTAGTTTCAATCAAGAAAATCAAAATTTATATGATAGAAGAAAAATAAAAAAAATTATAAAATACTCATAATTGAATACCAAAACAATTAAAAATTTTATTAAAGATACTAGTCTAATAGGAAAAGCCAAAAATTATATGAGGGTAGAAAAAAAAAAATATAATTTATTAAAGATCAAAAAGTGAAAGACCGAATAAAAAATTTAAAGCACGTACAAAAAAAACATAATTGTAATTGAAGACGAAAATAATAAAATTTTCATTAAAGATAGTAGTCTTATAAAAAAACAAAAAATTATATGGGGAAAAGGATAGAAGGAAAATAAAGATAAGGCTAAAAAAAGTATAAAAAAATACTAGTAATTGAAAACCAAAACAACAAAAAAATTCATGATAGATACAAGTCCAATAGATAAAACCAAAAATTATAAGGAGATAGAAGAAAAATAAAGATAATTCATTAAAGACTTATGTGAAAGACCGAACAAGAAAGTGAAATCATATAAAAAATAATTACTCGTAAAAAGTAGTAGTTCAATCAAGAAAATCAAAATTTATATGATAGAAGAAAAATAAAAAAAAATTATAAATACCAAAAAATAAAAAGCATGTAAAAAAAAATACTCATAAAGATAATTTAAAAAAAATACTCATAAAAAAAATACTCATAGAAGAATACCATAACAATTGAAAATTTCAGAAAATATACGTCTAATAGGAAAAGCCAAAATTTATATGAGGATGGAAGAAAAATAAAGATAATTTATTAAAGACCAAAAAGTGAAAGGCCGAATAAAAAATTTAAAGCACTACAAAAAAAAACATAATCGTAATTGAAGACAAAAATAATAAAATTTTCATTAAAGATAAGTGTCTTATAAAAAAAACAAAAAATATATGGGGAGATACGATAGAAGGAAAATAAAGATAAAGCTAAAAAAGTGAAAGACCGAACAAGAAAGTGAAAAAAAGTATAAAAAAATACTAGTAATTGAAAACCAAAACAATAAAAAATTCATGAAAGATACAAGTCCAATAGAGAAAATCAAAAATTATAAGGAGATAGAAGGAAAATAAAGATAATGACTTATGTGAAAGACCGCGAACAAGAAGTGAAATTTCATTAAAATGGAAAAATTTCATTAAAATGAAAGCAAAATTTATAAAGAAAATAAAAATAAAAATAAAAATTTTATAAAGAAAATCAAAATTTATACGAGGATAGAAGAAAAATAAAAAAAAATTATAAAATACCAAAAAATGAAAGCACGTACATAAAAAATACTCGCAATTGAATAATAATTGAAAATTTCATTAAAGATACTACTAATTTAATAGGAAAAATCAAAAATTATACAAGGATACAAGGAAATGAAGATAATTTATTAAAGCACGTATTTTTATCAAATCAAAAAGTGAAAGACCGAATAAAAAGTGAAAGACCGAATAAAATCAAAAAGTGATTTTTATCAAATCAAAAAGTGAAAGACCGAATAAAAAAATTAAAGCACGTACAAAAAAAACATAATCGTAATTGAAGACTAAAATAATAAAAAAATTCATTAAAAAAAACTAAAAATTATATGGGAAAATTTCATTAAAAACTAAAAATTTCATTAAAGAAGAAAAATAAAGATAATTCATTAAAGACTAAAAAGTGAAAAATCGAACAAGAATATGAAATCACGTATAAGAAAAAACTCGTAGAACACAACAACAATGAAAAAATTCATTAAAGATTGTTCAATAGGGAAAACCAAAAATTATATGGGTTAGAAAAATAAAAAAAAAAATTCATTAAAAACCAAAATAATAAATACTCGTAATTAAATCCCAAAACAATGGAAAATTTTATTAAAGGTCCAATAGGGAAAACAAAAAATTGTATGGGAATAGAAGGAAAACAATTAATTAAAGACTAAAAAGTGAAAATCCGAATAAAAAAGTGAAGGCAACCAAAAAAAATACTCGTACTTGAAGACTTTGATGGAAAATTTTATTAAAGTCTAGGGAAAGTAAAGATAAAGATAAAACCAAAAATAATTTATTAAAGACTAAAAAATAAAGACCAAATAAGAAAGTGAAAAAAGATACATACTCGTAATTGAAAACCAAAACATTAAAAAAATTAATTAAAAATACTAGTCCAATAGAGAAAACCAAAAATTATAAGGGAAGACCAAAAAATTAGAAGGAAAAGAAAGATCATTCTCGTTAAAGACTCATATGAAAGATCGAACAAGAAAGTGAAATCACGTAAAAAAGAATTACTCGTAAATGAAGACAAAAACAATAGAAAATTTTAATAAAGGATAGAAGGAAAATAAAGAAAATTTATAAAATACCAAAAAGTGAAAGCTCGTAAAAAAAAACTCGCAATTATTATTCCAAAACAATTATTGAATACCAAAACAATTGAAAGATCTTTTATAAAACAAAAAAATTATATAGAGAAATAAAGATAATAGAGACTAAAAAGTGAAAGACCGAATAAGAAAGTAAAAAAAGATACATACTCGCAATTAAAATTAGTATTTCAATAAAGAATAGAAGGAAAATAAAGAAAATTTATAAAATACCAAAAAGTGAAAGCACGTAAAAAAAACTCGCAATTATTCCCAAAAACAATTGAAAATTCATTAAAAATAATTTATTAAAGACCCAAAAGTGGAAGACCGAATAAAAAAGTTAACGCACGTACAAAAAAAACATAATCATAATTCAAGACCAAAATAATGAATTTTTTTATTAAAGATAGTTATAAAAAAATCAAAAATTATATGGGAATATGGTAGAAGAAAAATAAAGACAATTCATTAAAGATTAAAAAGTGAAAAATCGAACAAGAAAGTGAAAGCACGTACCAAAAAAAAATATACGAAAATATCAAAAATTATATGGGGATAGAAAAAAAATAAAGATAATTTCATTAAAAACCAAAAAGTGAAAATACGACAAAAGAAGAATATTCGTAATTGAAGATA
>BRYF01000005.1:19275000-19277500 GCA_030159135.1 Actinidia polygama
GAAAGGGTATGCAAATCAGAGAGAGAGAGAGAGAGCTTCCATGGTGGTTGCGCCAGAGAGCTGGTTTCATAGAAACAGAGCGAGATTGATTGGTTTGTGATTTTTGATTGTGATTTTTTTTATTAAAAAAAATGTAATTTAAATTTTAGTTTATTTTAAGAGAAATCGAAATATTTTTTTAAAAAATGAATAATTAATCCAAAATCCTTCAAAATAATTTCTAATATTGTACAAAGGCGAGGCAAGAGATTCTTGAAGTTAAAGTCCACCCTTTTAACACTCGGAAGACAAAAGGGACAAATATACCCACAGCACCATTCAACCATCCTTTACTCTCATCCGAAAACTCTCTCTCTCATCCATCGCCACAATTCTGTCCCTTTTCTTCCTTGTACGAGCTCTGTCGTCGACGTTACCAACGACAAGACATGTCACCGACGTCGAGTCCTCACCATATCGTCACTGTTGACGTCGTCGTCCATTGTCGGCCCTCACCAGATCCACCATCTCGTCGTCCATTGTTGACCCTCACTAGATCCACCACCGATGTCGTCAACCACCAACGTCGCCGACGACGAGACATGTCGTTGCTGATGTCGAATTCGTCGTTCACCTTCGGCGCTCACCAGAAGGATTCCGCCTTTCTTGAATTATGCCTATGAACAATGAAGTGAGTCAAATAAGGTTGTTTTTTTAGGGAAAAAAATATATTTATTTTAATGGATGAGTTGGAAAAAAATATATAAAAGTTCTAAATTTAATAACAATCCTGTTATTTCTATTAAAAAATTAACTAGAAAAAATTTTAATAATAGTTTTAAAAGTAAGAAAATTAATGCTATTTTAAAAACAAAAGAGATGGTTGTAATTGTCAAAAAAAACTCAAGGGAGGTATGTGAATCCAATTTATTAAGTTATTTTTGTTTAAATTACTCAAGGTTAATTTAAGAAACTAGTTACTATAGTTTTTGTGGATTTATGGCATTCAAACTATGATTTTTTTAATAATTTTTTTATTATAAAAATTAGGGAAGATTACGTAAGAAACTCAAGATTTTGATCAATGGAACAAATTAAATCACGTAATGTCAATTGTAACAAATCAAAATCGGTAGCAATTTAAATCATACGCTTAGTTTCCATCCACCTAAGGTTATCAGAATCAACTCATTCCCAACCAAAATGCATTGAAACCATATTGTATTGGATTTTCCTCTTCTTAAATTCTTAATCGAACCATTTTCATTCTAAAATAACATAGAAATTTGGTCACTTTAAATAAATACGGGTCAATTTCACTTTTACCTTTTCGAATTTGACTCAAGTTTGACTTTAGTCCTTAGAGTTTAAATTTGAGCAAGGTAAATCTTACAGTTTTATATCAGTATATCAGTTGCAATATTAACCCTATGGCTAACGGTGTTGGATTTTTGGATAGAAATATAAAACTATAAGGACTAAAGTAAAATTTGGGTCAAACTCAAAGGGATAAAAGGGAAATTAACCCCTCGTTTTATTTTAAAGAATATTTTTAGCTTTTTAATCGTATTTTTAAATTTTATTTTATTTATCTGATTTGACAAAAAAAATTTTTTTTTGGTTACTTTTCTAACATAGTCCAACATGTATTTATTAGGTAGTTCTTCTTTTTTTTTTCTGTCACAAAATTGGGATACATGTGATTACGAGAGACAACTTTATGAGTTAATGAATTCAAGTCATAGATTTTTTATTTTTTTATTTTTAAAACGTGATTCTCTCGTAAGAACCGCTGTGAGAGAATCATGCACAAGGGTTATCCGACGATTATTCCTTGCAGTAAACCATGCTTGTTTTATGTTAATTCCTTCATTGAACTTCAACTTTTGACAGTGTGTGCGATTTCATCAAGGGAACTGATGTACTCCATTGTATTCTATCCACAACCCACTCTACTCCAATCACTGGGCTAGCTTGTCCATTTGCTGGTGGATATTGTTGTTACAAGTTTGGTGTAATTCTCGTGATTTATACTCTTACGATGAACAAAAAGAGTGGCTCGTCAATTTGATTAAAGCCATCACATGAAATTCGTACCGTATAAGAGTGTAGTGATGGAGAAAATGACAAGTCAAGGAACATCGTGAAAAATAACATGTCTGGTTCTAATAATTCTATTAAGGGATACTTCGAGTCAATCTTTGATGGCGAATATGCTACTTAATCTAGGGGCGACTATATTTATCATATAGTTTATGCTATAATACGTGTAAGAAGATAAAATATCAAGTACCAGTTTTTGCCACGCTAGTGTAAACACCATTGTCGCCAATGATGGATCTAGAGGGCCGTAGGTGGGCAATCGTATCCTCAAATGTTTGAAAAATTCACTAATTATACTACAAATTTTTATATAATTCATAAATTATATAGGTTAGTCCCCCAAAATTTTTTCAATTATGCTTTTGCCTCCCTATAGTAAGAATTCTGAATCCGTCACTGGCTGTCACTCTATATCAAG
>BRYF01000005.1:19307500-19310000 GCA_030159135.1 Actinidia polygama
GTATTCATAAAGTTTATTAAAACTACGTCGTTTTAATAAAACTCAGAAACACTTTAGAAAAATTTACTCCATTATAATCTCAACCCTTGATTTCAAGGGTTAGGATAAAGTGTCTAAAATTGTGTCAAAAAATTCGGGAACATAAGTTTTGATACAATTTTAGACACTACATCCTAACCCTTGAAATCAGCCCTATCAAGGGTTGAGATTACAATGGAGTGAAATTTTAGAGTTATTAAAACGACGTCGTTTTAATAAAACTCAGAAACACTTTAGAAAAATTTACTCCATTGTAATCTCAACCCTTGATTTCAAGGGCTAGGATAAAATGTCTAAAATTGTGTCAAAACTTGTGTCCCCGGATCCGTCCCCTATATATATATATATATATATTTTCAAGATTTAACATGCATGACGTGGTTCTCAATTATGTTAGTTTGGCGTACCTAAAAAAAACAAAATTATGTTAGTTTTTCATTTAATGAAAAAGGAGAGGATCATAAAATAAATAATATATATATTCATATGTAGTGGGACCCACATTTAAAAAAATATAATATATCCATTCCCTATATATATATATATATATATATATATATATATATATATATATATTTTCAAGATTCAACATGTGGTTCTCAATTATGTTAGTTTGGGGTACCTAAAAAAAAAAATTATGTTAAGTTGTTATTTAATGAAAAAGGAGGGGATCATAAAATAAATAACAAGAAAGTTGGGCTTGAAAAGTGTTAACACTTAACATTATGTATCCATGACATTTGAGGCTCCGACTAAAGCACGTAGGAACAATTTGATGTTGAAGTTCTTATGATTTCCAATAAATAAATAAATTATAGATATATTTTTTTTCCAAAAATATAGTTATAGAATTTGGATTAAGATTTTTTTTATAATTTAAAATTAATAGTTAAATTCACTTGAACGTATGAATTTCACATAATCAAGTAAATCTGAACTATTGATTTTGATTTATAACATTTTTTTATCTATTTTTTGGGACTATAATATAATGCTCTATTTTTTTGTCCTACGAAAGATCATCGGGCATAACTACATTCACGTACCTACCTTTTATGAATGGGATAGGGTACTAGTTGTTATACTTTCATTATCGATAATATTAATTTTTTACCTATATTTTTTGATTGGAAAATTCTATTTTATGTATTTTTCAATATTTCTCGCATTCTATATTGGCAAAAATTGATGTCGTCATTTTATACATTCAGAGCGTGAATTCTTTGCTTGTATATAAAGTGGGCCCCCAACTCTTAAAGGCTGAGTTCATTCATTTATTGTGCTCAGTTTTTTATTTTATTTTACACTTAGAGTGAGTGAACAATAATTACGTGCGATGTGAGTATTTGAGAAATAGAAGAGATAAAATTGAAGATAAACACCGGCGGTAGAAAAGTAGTAGTTGGAAGAGGTTGCTGTATCCAGACGGTAGCACATGAACAATGAGTTCGGCTGCACAAAATTATTTTCGCAAAACAACTCTCCAATAGTTAAGTTAGATGACCGATAGATATAAAGAGTATGTAGAGATAGATAGATGAGGGTTTATAGTTATAGTTAGCTGAAATTACATCCTTTGAGTGACTAAGGCCTGACTTTGAACAATAATTTGTCAAGTGTCGGGACATGCCAACTGTTTATCACTGGATAGACTGTAGCTCGAAGAGTAACTCAACATGCTGACTATTGTGTTAGTGATTAGACGACTAACTCAACCATACCAACTGTCATATTACTGGATAGACTGTAGCTCAGAGAGTAACTTAACATGTTGACTATTGTGTCAGTGATTAGATGACTAACTCAACCATACCAACTGTCATATCACTGGATAGACTGTAGCTCAGAGAGTAACTCAACATGCTGATTATTGTGTCAGTGATTAAACGACTAACTCAACCATACCCTTAAGACTTGGTTAGTAGCTAGGCATCATTTTGTAGCCATCTTGATCCAGACATGGGGGCTATCAGAGGAAACCTTATCGTACAAGTCACCTTTTGTCACTTGATGTGCCTTGGGATCGCCATCAATCGTTGTGTCTCAATCGAGCTCCGGCTCAGCCTGACAGCAGTGTTTGCCCTACCTCGTCCAGAGATGGTACTCGGTATTTTATCCCATTATATTTTTTTTTGTGTGTGATTGATTAAGATGCCAAGACACACTATTATTTCAATCAATCACATAGTAAAGTATTATTTGAGTTTTGCCAAGGATAATACATTTTATATAGTTCATACTTATATATGATAAAACTCATAAAATTATAACCTCCCACATATAAATATGCACGATTAATGTACCCTAAAAATACACTGCATATATATATATATATATATATATATATATATATTTTTGTAATTATCTTCACATTAATTTGCTGCATGTGATTCAACTCCTGACAAGAGACATCCATATGTGTAGTGTAGGACCATATAATAGTGATGATGATGGCTTGAAA
>BRYF01000005.1:19350000-19352500 GCA_030159135.1 Actinidia polygama
TGTCTAAATGTTTGATTTGGGGTAGATTTAGACCAAATAGGATGCCCTAGGAACACCCACCAATTTTCATGCACATCAAGTGTTCGATGAAATGTCCCTAAGAACTTTTTGCATAGATTAAGAGACCGATTGGATTCAATGGAATACCAAAAGGTCCCTAGACTTCAATAAGGGATATTGGAAGAAAAAACCTTAGAAAAATTAATGTTCCACACTTCACCAAAACACATGCACACCAAGTGTTCGGTAGAAAGCTTGGATGAACCAAATGTCACATTTTGATGGGTGTGTCTGCTAGAAAGGTATGTTGGATATTGTAAGATCAATTTTTGGCACAATGATCACCTTCTTTAGGCCTTTTGACATTAGGCACGTTTCATGCATCACACATGCATTTTGTTGAACATGTGTGTGATATGTCATTATGTTGCTTGATATGCTTTGCTTGCAGGATTGGGTGACCATTTTTCTGAGAATAAAATGAGTGAAAAGGTTTCTAAAGGCACACCAAGGACCAAAACCACAGCCATAAACACGGCCAAAGGTAAACAGGCAGCGGGTTCTTCCAAGGAGGGGTTCGATGCTTCGAGGTTTCTAGGAGTGCACAATGAGAAAGCTTATAGGAAGGTTTGGGTGCAGAACGGGGCAGTTATTGAGAGGGAAATAATACTCGGTGTTTTTCGCGAGTTTGCTTGGGAGAAAGAGTTTGCTGATCGAGGGTGGTTAGGTTTAGCTTCGTTTAAAGGAGAGTGTGTAATGACCCTCTGCGCCGAATTTATGGCAAATATATCTTCCCCGATAGCTGAGAAGGGGAATGAGAAGATTGTGTCCTGGGTCAGGGGGAAGGAGATCATCTTAACTCCTGACACCTTTGTGCATTATTTTGGGCTAAAGAGAGTGGAGAATCCTGAGTTTGAATACCCCGATGTAGGAGCCCCTCCCTTGCCAGTTATCTGTAATGAGTTGTTTAAAAGGGGAGAGACATGGGATGGAATAGTAAATTGCAGTAAACAGAAATTGAACTCTAGGTACCTCATCCTTTTTCTGTTTTCTTGCCACTCGTTGATGCCATTGAAGAGGACTGTGGACGTGAGTTTAAATCGAGCTCAATTACTTTGGGCTATTGGGACAGGAAAATCCATAGATTTACCACGGTATATGTTTTTGCAAATATACCATGCTTACACACACCCTAACCCTAAGGGATCGATTCCCTTTACTTGCATGCTTACCAAGTTGATTAGGGATTCGAGAGCTAAGATTCCCCGAGAGTTCATCACCCTTGATCAGGATAACCCAATAGATTATGCGACCCTAAGTCGTTCGGAGGGGCAAAAGAAGAGGAGGAAAGAAGTGGAGGAATTGAGGAGAAGAGCGAGTTATGAAAAAGAAATGGGGCAGACGTCAGGAATTGATTTTGCAAGTTTGCAAGCTGCAGTGGAGCAACAAGGTCAGAAATTAGATGCTTTCATTGCTTCATCTGAGTCTCGATGGAAGAACATTGAGGAACACGTTGAAGGTAACACTGTCATGCTCCAGGAGATGATGGCGATGATGATGAGAAGGCAGCCACCAGCACCAGCAAGTGATGATGATGATGATGGAAATGAATCATAGGAGTTTAAACTATCTTCTTTTAATTTATGTTTTTACTTTCTAGTCTAAAACTCTTATTTTATTTTTGGTTAACTGTTTTGGATGTTCTGTTTTGGGATATTGGTTTTTAAAAGCTGGATGGATGAAAACTTTGTTTTTGGTATTCTGGGTTTGATTGATAATTGCCTATGGATCTAACGGTGTTTGAGACAGGTTTTGTTCAACCAATTTGTTTTGAATTCATCCAAAACAGGTAAGTTTCCTGGTTCCGTTATAGTGGCATGTAATTTCTCACATCTCAACAAGAGTTAATTGATTTTTATAGTTATTGATTGATGGATGTGTTGAACTTATTCTGAGGATCATCGTTCTATTCATGGCATTGCAAACTTATAATGAGATACAATTATATCATGCATTGAATTAAGTTTGGAATATTGATTGATTCACTTCTATGTAGTGATGATGCAAGTTTTAGTCATAAATCCATCATAAGAGTGAGTCTACATCGTTGTACACTATCTTGCTATATGACATTGTATCTATCTCTCGTGTGCATGCGTATCCTTAGAAGGTGAAGATTGTGCCTTGTGAGTTTAGAGCCAAATGATCGTTCTTCGGAGTGATTTACGTTTACTCAGAATAGTTTGTTGATATTCCTTTAATTGAATGGCTTAGTTATTCTTGAGTTTGGTTTGCGTGTTGAGTAGTAGGTGGAGTTTTTGATATTTTATACATATTTGAAGTTTTGACTTGATATTTTCCGGATTGTATGATTAGGCCATTTCATTTCTCTTGAGCCATTCATCTTGATACTCGTTTACACATGATCTCGAAATGTGTGTAAATGCTAAGGTAATGCATTGCGTAGAAGTTAGTAAAGTTGTATGGAGTGGTTCTAAAA
>BRYF01000005.1:19362500-19365000 GCA_030159135.1 Actinidia polygama
CCTAAAGAATAGAATTGCCATAGCAATCATTCACTAGTTGCTTTTCCTTCAGGCATAAATAGAAGAAAATGCTTATCAACAACTCTACACTTGCAAACATAGGTAAGTAATACACAAACCATCCTATTTGATGGAAAAGTCGATGATTGTATCATTGACAAATGCATCTGGCTGTAATAAATCAACATCTCGCTTACCAATGCCGAATGGAAAGAGGGGCAAGTGGGGTCAATTAACTTTATTGAAAAATAAATTACACTATTAGCTCTTGAATATTTATAATAAATATAATTTTGACCTCACAATTTTGTCTATGAATACAATTTTGACTTCACAAAAATTAATAATTTACCTTTAAAAGTTATCATAAATATAATTTTGTCCCCATAAAAATTATTTTCACGAGTTTGACCCTACTAAAATTATTTTCTAGCTCCGCCCCTGTCGCTTACTAATTGCAACAGCATCAGAATCACCCTTCGGATGGACAACTACCTCAATGACTCGTCAAAACGGTAACATTCGACATTGGTTACAAAAGAACAAAGCATTCATCACGGATACTGTGAATATATGTCAAAATGGATATTGAAAAAAAACAACTTAATAGGATAGTTAAAAGCCAAGCTCCAACCTTACTTAATATAGAAAAGGAAACAAATACCCTGAAAATAACAAGATTTTTACAATTTCAAAAACAGTCCTAAACTTTTATAGACAAGCGGAGTCCAAAAATCGTTGAAAAAAATCTCTCTTCCAATAAAAAGGACACTGATAGACAGCAAAACCCAAATAGGATAGAAGTGCCACAAAAATCAGAATACATAAAAGTTTCAAATATACAAATATATATTATATATATATATATATATATATATATATATATATAAGCATTATACGCACATAAATTTTTTATGATCTCTAAAACATTTTACCTTACTCGTTTAGGAAATTATTTTCCTCTCAGTTGGTAAAAGCTTCTTGTTGATAATGTGTTATAAAATTAAAAAAAATAGTAACGTATTTCGCAAGAAAATAAAGAAAGCATTTGACACAAATATTTAGAGAAGATAGTTCTTCTGCAACTATCAGCGAACAAAATTAATTTTCTAGACCAATTAATTTTTTGTACATATATTTTTTTCCTTTAGACTTTATTTCTTTTCTTCTCTTCGTGTATATTTACATATACATAAACAAATATTAATGCAATAAATACATTTACTCTTGTATACATTTACCCTTACTTATTCATGCTTTAGCTCTTCTTCCTTTACTAATCCGGTCATTATTCTCTTAAATTAAGTAATTAAGGACATGCAACTTGTAACACCATGGTTTTAAAAATCGGATTGATCCGTCCAGTTCGACCGGTCGAACTGTCGACCGGTCGAAGAAACAGTTCGGTCGGCCGTCAAAACCTATTTTGGTCAAAACTCGGTCAAACTCACGGTTAAACCGGAAACCCGGCGATTGAACATGTCATTGAATCGATCAGTTTACTGTTTTAAGGGAAATTTTATGTTTTAATTTTAAAATTTTAGATTTTAAGTATAAAAACTAATGTAGAAAAATAAAAATATTGTATTATTATTAATAAATAAATTAATAACATAATTATAATATTACGGGTCAATAGCGATTGACCCAATAATTGAACCAATGATCTATGACCCGATATTTTTTTTTAATTCGCTCAACGATTCGAGTTTCAAAATACTAGTTTAAATCCAAAATTGCACATCTCCGTGGACCGGGTTGGTCAATTGCTTAAGCATTTTTTATTCGACCGAATTGGGGGCCCAGTGGGTCCCACACTTCCAAAATGCCAACAAAGCCCAAAGTTACGTCAATTGTAGGGGTCTCTATCCACCTCACCTCTCTATCTATCCATCAATCAGTCTGGTGGGTTGGGGTTGGGGTTGGGGTTGGGGTTGGGGTTGCGTTGGGTTGGGTTAGTCTCTCCCAGTTGAAAAATTGTCATTTTCATTATGATTACTATTATATTATCTTATCACAAATGGCCCACCCTTGGCCAATTTTTCCGTTGTTGCAATTTCGGTGTGGTCCATTTTTTATACCACTTGTGGGCCCCACGACTTCTGTCCACTTTCCTTATTTGATCTGCTCCTTGTGGTCCACTTCACGGGACCCGCGGACTGTCCATAAAGAACGGACCCCAATTTTCCCAAAACTTCCAAGTCCCTCTCCACCTGACCATAACAAACTAGATTGTGTTACTTAACTTATAGGATCTCAGGTCTGTTTGAGCTAGAATTTTTTAGCAGTTATGATTTTTGATTTTTGTTTTTTATTTATTTAATTTTAATAATTATTTCGTCTCTTCTCAGTAAAAAAAATTAAAATATAAAAATCTTAGTTTAATTTATTTTATTTTATTTTATTAATTAACGAGAGGAATTTAAAATTTTTCCTTCGATTGCTCTCTTATGCATAAATAGTATCTGACATCTGCGCAACATTAATATATTAATATTTT
>BRYF01000005.1:19377500-19385000 GCA_030159135.1 Actinidia polygama
AAATGATTGAATTATTTAGAAAATGGAGATTTGGATTGGAGTTACGATAAATTATAAAATTTTATAACCACACTTTTTAATTTGAAAATAATATTTGAAATCGTCATTTTGGAGATATGGGTTGGAGATGCTCTAGTCCGAGCTCAGTCTTCATCTATTTCTCTTTTACTAGAAAAAAGTTAAATACTCATAATTTTGAAATATCATGTTTGTTTTAAATGTAAAACTAGCCAAACACTTTGCCAAAAAGTTTAAAAAAAAAAAAAGGCTAGTTACATTTGGCACCTAATTTTTAGGAAAATTATTATCTACTCTCGAAATAACACGTGACATTGACTGCACGATACTCTTACCAAATGAATTACTGTAACACACATACTGTGGATCACTTTTTGTCTCTCAACTACCAAACAAATGTGAGTTATAATATCTTACCTATAAAATTTGTCACTACATACTTGGTTAGAAATGCCACGTATAAATTTTACATAATACTCCAGGAGCATTGAATAATTATTCAAATTTTTATGCCTTTGTAATTTTATAAGCTTTTTCCTTTTTTGGCATTTTCTTTTGCTTTTGAATTTGTCAAACCAACTTTTAGTTTTCCAAACTAAAAAAGAAAATAAATCAACTTATAAGAAGTTATCAAAGGAGGCTTGAATTTTTAGAAAGAAAATATGGACATAATAAGTTCCTCGTTATAACAAATACATTCGACTTATGACTCTCAAATGGTTATATTTCAACATGCATGTGATCTATGGTGGAACCAAAGTTTTTTAGAAAGAAAATATAGACAAAATAAGTTCATCATTATAACAAATACATATCGACTTGTAACTCTCAAATAGTTACATTTCAACAAGCAATCACCGGCGGAGCCAAGGTTTTTTAGAAAGAAAATATGGACAAAATAAATTCGTCCCTAGCGATCGCATGTCAATAATAAGTCAATCATTATAAAAAATACATATCAACTTGTAACTCTCAAAATAGTTACATTTCAACATGCATGCGATCACTGGCGGAGCCAAGGTTTTTTAGAAAGAAAATATGGACAAAATAAGTTCCTCCTCGGTGATCAAATGTCCATAATAAGTCACTCGTTATAACAAATACATATCGACTTGTAACTCTCAAAATAGTTACACTTCAACGTGCATGCGATCACTGGCGGAGCCAAGGTTTTTTAAAAAGAAAATATGGACAAAAATAAGCTCCTCCCCGGTGATCAAATGTCCATAATAAGTCACTCGTTATAACAAATACATATCGACTTATAAATCTCAAATAGTTACATTTCAACATGCATGCGATCACTGACGGAAGCCAGGTTTTTTTTAGAAAGAAAATATGGACAAAATAAGTTCCTCATATGGACAAAATAAATTTCTCGTTACAACAAATACATATCGATTTGTAACTCTCAAATGGTTACATTTCAACATGCATGTGAACATTGACGGAGTTTTTTAAAAAGAAAATATGGACAAATTAAGTTCCTCGCCATTGATCACATGTTGAAATGTAATTATTTGAGAATTACAAGTCGATATGTATTTGTTATAACGAGTGACTTATTTTGTCCATATTTTTAGAATTTCTGTCATTAATTTTTATGGGTTAAAAATGTATTATTATCTAAATTTTAAATAAAATGGCAAATATACATATAAGTTTTAAAGAATTTCAGTGGGTGAATTGAATTCGCTCGGTGCCATGCAGCTCCTCCGCCTATGCATGTGATACCACACAATACATAACTCAACTTTTAATACTACTTAATATTAACCATGTACTCCCCTTTAGGTGGGCACTATAATATTTAGGGTTAATTAAATTAGGGTTTTGGATTTGTAGAAATCTCTATCTTGCCTAAAAATGTTCTGTTATATTAAGTGAAATTTATTGTTTAGTTAAGGGTGATAAATAAGGCAAATGAACTAAACGGTAGATTGTTCAAATTTTGACTTGAAAACTTAACGAGTTTTAAATTTATGTTCGAGCTTGGTTTATTTATTATTCAAACCGATCTCGAACGAGCTTTAATCGAGCTGATCACGAGCTAAACTCGAGTAGCCTTTTTAAGCATTATATGTTTATCGAGCCGAGTTGTATATTGTTCAAGTTTAGTTTAAAATCTTAATAATCCTAAACAACATGTTCAAGCTTGATTTGTTTATGTAACAAACCAAACTCAAATAAACTTTTAACAAGCCGAACATAGGCAACTTAATTTGTTTATCAAACTCTATGGTTAATAGACAAAATAACCCTACACATGTAGAAAAAATACATACTCTCCCAATTACGTAATTTTTTTACATTAAGAAATATTTATAGAGATCTATCTAACTAGCTATTTATCTATATACTAAGAAAATTTAGTTTCCTAAAAAAATAAGAAGCATTCTCATTGTTTCTCTTTCTTACATGGCATTTTCTCAATAAATCTTTTTTATTTTTTGTTTTTGTTGTCATTTTACTAAAATAAACTAAAAATTAAAGTTTTCCTTTTAAAAAAAATCTGTAGAGAAAATAATGCCAAAAGAAAAAAGAAAAGAGTAACATAAAGAAAGAAAATCTCAAGATTCGTACAAAATTAAAGTTTCCTAGAAAAACAGTTGAAAGTAATATCAAATAAAAAAATAAAAACAAAAAATACCCTAGATCTTCTAATCTTTAGGCAAATAAGCATTCACTTCCATCCAGTCAAAGGCCAATATCCTAAATTTTTTGAAACACATTAATTTTCAAACCTAAAACAAAGGGGGGGGGGGGGGGGGGACGGTAAATCCTGATAAACAAAAATTTTAGACAGATATACAAACTTTAATAATATTTGAATTTTTTATTATAAGATATTTTAAAAACTGATGAAAATAATTAATTTAAAAATTCAATCAAAAGATAAATAAAAATAAAAGGGTAACTTAGGCATATTTTTTATCTTAAGCTAAATGATAAAATTTTTAAAAGCAAAACTAAAGTATATGATTATTTTGAAATTGATTAGATACTTAAAAAAATATTTTTAATTATCATAATCACTAACTCGTTCATACTATAGGGCCAACGCTTGTTTATAGACATACACAAGCTAAATATGTAATCTTTTTAAAGTTTTTAGTAGTTCGACATATCAAAATAAAATCATCACAATAAGAATTTCTAAATGCTCTCTCTGTCTCTGGACTCACATCACAACCTCATCATCTCTTCTTGTTCTCGGATCTAATGGTTGATAAGTTTTGAATCCCAAAAATCGGCATCCGAGATGGAAGAAGAAGACAATGCTAAAGAACACGACGAAGTTGACGACGACAAAGAGTTGAAGAAGAAGATGTGAAGAATTTTGATCAAACTATTTAATTAAAAAATTTACTAAAAACGAAAAAACTTCGAAAACCAAAATAGTTTGAAAATTATTTAAAGCCTCAAACACTAAGCACCAAATTCTCTCATCAGAAAATAAATATTTATCACATGTTTCTTACTGAAGTTTTTGCTGGAAATTTCATGTCCTGTACATTGATGTTGTATTTCATAAACAAGGAGCCCAACTCTGGTTGACTGTGATGGACTGACAGGGTGTCTAGGCCCAGCCCATGTCCTGTACATTGATGTTGTATTTCATAAACAAGGAGCCCAACTCTGGTTGACTGTGATGGACTGACAGGGTGTCTAGGCCCAGCCCGTGTTACCCAGCCCAAACCCATGTCTATAATTGGTTCCCATCAACCCTTCCAATGATTGGGTTTCATTGGTTCTTGTCCAAAAGAACAATGACATGAATAATATGTACACCAGCTTTGGGATGAAAAATTATGGACAAAAGTGGTCCTGGATGATGGATGCAGGAAGTTTCGGAGTGTTGTGAATTATAGACACTTAAAGTTAGAAGTCTCACACATTTGTATAGCTGTAAATATTAGTGACAAATAATTTCTCATATTCGATCACTTCATTATGTGCGAAAAAATCATTGCGCACACGTTTGGATGGCGGTAAAAGACTCGTGACAACTAATTTCTCATATTTGATCACTCAATTTTGTGGGAAAAGCCATTCAGACAACAACAATACGTTCACGCCTGTGGCCACACCATGAGTTATTATCAGTGTTGACATCAATACTTATTTGACAATTCTGTCGACATCAAAATTAAAATTTTATTTTATTAAGACCCTAATTCAAAGAAATTACATAAAAAAAATTCAATAAAAAGTATAGGGTAATATATACACATTTCTAAGCATTTTATAGAAACACATGAGTCATGCTAAGTAAATTAACAGAATTTTTTGGTACAAAATATTCACAATTTCTCATAAATAGAATGTTCTTGTTCATTTTATTTCAAACCAAATGGACACTATCATTGCTAATAGTTGAGAAATTTCTACATAAAAAATATTTTCTTTTCACACACACACACACACACACACACACACACACATATATATATATATATATATATATCTCAAGAAAAATGACTCATAACAATATTTTATACAGAAAACTCTTTCAAAGAGATGTAACAGTGAAAGATCACTTGCTTAGAACATGATCAAGTGGCCCAAAACGATTCAAGCCATTTTTATTTATTTATTTATTCTTGCAAAGATAACTTTACAAGTAATTTTTTGTAAATAAATAAATATTATATATAGTAAATAAATATTTTTTTCTCAATGAATTTGGATATAGATACAACATTGGTGTACGTGGCTTCACCCTTGCTCATGGCATTTTTAGATGGTGCTCTACTTAAGATGGATTGGTTCGTGCACGAAGTAAAATGATCCTCGTTCATGTATATATCTCTATGATTGGTTCTATTATGGAATGGTAGAGGCTGTAGAGCCCACTGGAGCATTACACAACAACAAATGAATCATAAAACGGAGTGAATAAAGACACATTACATATTACACTCATAAAAATGGGTAACTCTACCTAGTTAAAATTGGTAACGTTACTTCATAAATTAACATAATTGAAATATTCCCAAACAAAACTCAAAGCTATATTACCAAAAAGAAAAAAGAAAGTAATTGACCCACTGCAACAAAATATCGCTTAAACATTACCGTTCTCAAAATATCAGCAAAAAGAGACTGAGTACGAAAGCTTTGAGATTTTAAGTAAAGGAAATACGTTTCATGAAAGTAATCATTCTAATATAAAAGAGAAGAGGCTAAAATTAATTAAAATCAATTCATTGGGGAAAGTGGTCATAAGGCCTCATGTAAAGAGGATATGTTGCCTTTAATAGAAAAGTAAGTGGATGAAAGGACTACATTGACAAATGGTACAAGGTGTAAGGGGTTGACAGACACAATTAGAAGTGGAGAGTGCAAAGTGAGATTTTGGTAAATCTATAAGGATGCAAAGTGTCATTTCTCTTTGTTCTTATTTATCCTATATTTTGTCTCTCGTCAGAAAAATAAATAAATAATTAACAGGAAAAATCATCACAAGTTTCACTACGAAAGGTTTTGCTGGAAAATATGCATGTCTTTCCAAAAAAGTAGCTCATAAACCAGGGGCCCAACTCTGGTTGGGCTGAAATGGTGTATAGGTTCAGCCCATGTTGCTCACCTTGAGCTCCCAGCCCAAGGCCATACAGTATAGATTTTGCCACAGTATATATTCCATTTTTTCAAACGAATATGTCTCGATCATGTGCATATCAAGAGACGGTCAATCTAATTTTTAACTAGGATGAATGATCTACTTAACAAAATCTACTAATAAACAAACATTGTAATCACATTATTAGACATGCGATGGGCACAAACTTGCAAAAACAACACCGTGCAATGCCCTCACCCAGATGTGTCAACCCATAAACCCCCATATAGTTTACGCGCAGCATAGGACTAGGATCACCACCCCTTAACCCGACATCATTTCCCGACCATTTTCTCTCTCTCTCTCTCTCTCTCTCTCTCTCTAAAAGCGGCAAATTTATATTATGCCAATTCATTTAAATCTTTGTTTTTTTGTTTTTTTTCTCTCATGCGAGGGATAATGTAGATATTTAATTAAAAATTGTATACTAAGGACAAAAAAATACACTATTTTTTCATAAAAATAAGAGTGTATAAACCATTAAATTTTAAAATAGTTGCATACAAATACACGAATACTATAGTACATATTTATTATACTGATAGATTATAACGATTTCACATGCCACCTTAAATGTCACGTCTTTATGTATCATGTTTTATGATGTTCAAAGGTTGTACTTTATGCTTAAAATAGGATCATCATAGCATCACTCTTTAATTTATACAAAAAAAAAGGTTAAATTTGAACCAAAAACAAAAACTGGAGAGTTAAACTCCAAATTTTAGCAAAGACGTTGCTAAAATGAGACAAATTAATAGAGATGCTCTAACTGCCATTCATTTGAATTCTAATTACAAACGTGAGAGAAAAAGTTGAAATTTTGATAATTTATAGCATTTTTCAAACTTTGAGCTGATTTTGTTCTTGTGGTGCGTGGGAAGGAACGTGATGTCTCGTTCGTTTGGGGATGGGTTTGGTGGCGGATTACGGAGGCAACAAAGCTGTTAACAACATCAAGAAAGACAGAATTATCCATCAGAATCACCCTGGTAACTCTCTCGCTCTCTCTCTCCTCCAAGAAATCTTCGATAAAGGTGATCATGGCAATGATAATTTGATATCACCCATCAATAATAAACCTATAAAAGGAGATGAGAGAACCCTATTAAGTAAATATAACTATCTTATTAGAAACGTCAATAACTGTCATGTTTACATGATAGTTTGTAATTGGACGGTAACACCACACGTGACATATTTAGTATAAACGTTGTAATGCTTCTCCTACCCCTACCGCTTTAGAAAAAAATAAAGGGTAAATTATGGCAATAGTTCTTAAATTATTCGCATCGTGACACTTTGGTCTCTCAAGTACTAATTTTTTTTAATTTTGTTCCTAATGTATGCAATTGTGTTTTATGTGGTCCTTTGCTAATTTCAGATTTTTCCTTTTTAAGTTTTTTTATTATAAAAAAGGTTTTGAAATTTTTTTGGTCTTTAATATCGGTAGTTGTTTCGACTCGAGTAATTACAAAGATGATTCTTCCATAACATAATATTATGGAATAACATTATCGAGTCAAATCCACTACTGATATCAATGACCAAAAAATATAGGAGAGAATACTAGACTTTTTTGGTATCCTCTATCTTCTTAGCATTTGAATTTATTCTAATAATTCCATGGATGCATTGAAAAACATTCAACAAGAACCCAGGAAACGAAGGTGCAGAGAAGAAAAAAGTGCGACACCAGAAAACAACTTCATCAGCTGAGCTGATGCAGGAGTGCAACCCCAACTAATCAGCTTCAATCTCGTTATTCCATTCCATTTTACCTACTTTGCTGTGGGGTAGTGAGCTTGAGAGGTCAGAGGAAGGAAATCGAGGATAGAAATCCGTAGTGATTCTATGGC
>BRYF01000005.1:19390000-19392500 GCA_030159135.1 Actinidia polygama
AACAACCTTTTCTTTTTCAGGGAATATGAACTATTAGGGCTCTCTCTACGTTGTTGTTGTTGTTGTTGTTTTTAATTTTTTTATTTTGTCCTATGGTATGATACTCGTCAACAATAAGAACTTATCTCAGGACCCAACCGTTCTAAAGACCCCCACGTAATACACCATTGATTTGACGAATTGGTAAAGTTATGATGATGAACATCTCTTATGATAAGTAGTTGGTTTTGAATTTCCAGGGTAGCCCAAGTCAATGAAATAAAATACACCACGTGAATAAAAAAAACAATTAATTTGAATGAATTAAAAAGCAGTATTCATTCAGAAATTCAACCAAATCAACACCACGTCACAACAATGAAACTTCTCATTGGCTTCTTAATTACAATGACGCACGTACGTTTGGCGAACGGAACACAATCACCATCCCTGAACCGGCCACCGTCGGTCCGGATCCGGAAGCCACGACGATCGCGTCTTCTTCTTCCCCTCCGCTTCTCGCCGCCGGATCACTCCACCGCCGCCGCCGCCTACTTTCCAAAAATTGAAGGCCTTGCTCAGAAAAGCCCAAGATCTGGTCTTCCTCTGCCTATCGTCGAACCTCGAGAGCCTCTCGTAGCCGGTGATTTTCCCGATCTCTGACGAGACGAGTTCGGACACGAGCACCGAACTATAGGATCGGCGGAGCCTGATGGAGGAGGCTCTGTCGCCGAGCCTGACGCTTCTGCTGGGGATGTCCATAGCTCTCCTCTCTCTCTCGTTGGCACAACAGGTATAATGGGGACACTAGTGTTAAATTATAGGAGTCGTCGTTTTCTTGAGAATAAATACTCCTAGATCCAAAAAAGCATAGTCCTAAGTTGGAGCGATATTTTAGGGGGGAATGAACGTGTGTTGACTCTTGAGACGCCAACACGGGCCAGTCGCGTAGTAGATGATAGAATGCGACGCGTGCCATTCGATTTCCTTCGCGTTTCTTTCTTTCTTCCTTTTTTTTAAGTGCATTTTATTAACTTTTGACTTTCAACGTCGTTCACCCATTAATCCTTGGGTGCAGATATGATATACGATACGAAACGAAACGAAACGAAACGAAACGGAACAGTGTTCTATTTTTGTAAGGATGATAACGAATCCGGTATGAATCGAGCGAACTTTCGATCATTCATATTACATCCTTGTACTCATATTCAATACATGAGAGGTATTAGATATTATTATCAATTAACTCAATCATGCTAATTCGGGTACATCCAATATTCAAATCTTAAAAAAATAAAAATAAATTTTAATTCTCAAAATACAAATTTAATATATTCATATATCAAACTTCAACGTATTTTATAAAAAAAAAAGTTAAATACATCATATATTCTATTCATTCTCAATTTAGATCATATATCACATATTACTATGAAAAATAAATGTACCAAATCAAACAAATATATACATCGCATTTTTCATCATCCTAATTCTTTTTATGATATATATATATATATAGTTTGGATATGGTTCGGGTCGAATTCGGATTTCAGATGTAAAGGTGGTTAAATCATATCCTACTGGTTCCAATCGGGTATTGCACCCCTCTTACCATACCCGTCTCTATTGGGCAAAAAATCAGGTAAAATTCATACCGAAACACACGAGTCGGCCGGGACCCCATTGGGTTTGGGATGTTTGGCCCAAGTCGCCATCCCTACACTTTTTGATTGCACCGATGCAGTTAAGTATTTTGAATTTCATTTTTGGCTCATTTTCACCCGCGCTGAGATGCTAATGATAATTGGACGTCGTTTTCCCATAATACAACAATATGTAAGCGAGTAGAAATAACACTATAATTGCATGCTCGGCTAATTCTATTTATTTACTTACTTGAACCTGAAATGAATATGTTAAAAAATAAAGCAAGGAATGAAGTTTATATAAAAAATAAAAAGACAAATTAAAAAACGTAATTTTTCACAACGAATAAATGCCATGAATCTAACACAAACATTAATCAAGGGATAACTATTGAAGTCAATTTCAATTTACACTGAAAATAATGGTTTATTAATCCATATTTTTCCAACACGATGTAAGAACCACTTAGTCAATTACAAGTGACTTCATACAAATAATGGCCCATAAACTTTTCTAGGGAGGTTCTCTGCATCTTCAATTGGAAAAATTATTGATTAATCTAATATAACACCATATCATCAAAAGATGTTGGTTAAGATATAATAATTATTTATAAATTTATTTTTATATGTCTACTTAAACCTATATTTATTATTGATCCGATCCAGTTTTGTTCACGGTTTCGAAACACAAAACTGGAACCAAATCGTACAAAACGGTTCTTTGATTTTTTGAAACCAGGATTGGACCCTAGAACCGAACCAATAACTTCGGTCTAGTCTAGACCTATATGTTTTGCCTGATTTCTTGTGCACCCCTATACATAAGAGATTAGTTATGATGACGTATTTTGTAGCTAGAAATGGTAATA
>BRYF01000005.1:19420000-19425000 GCA_030159135.1 Actinidia polygama
AACTACGAGTATATGGGTTTTTTGATTAGGGCCCAGCTTGCTCCCTCATCCTTTTGTATCCATCTTATGGGTTCCAACCCAAGCCCACACTAAATGATCCGAATCATTTATTTGGAGGGCCCGTAGTTAAATTAGTTTATTGGTGTAGGCTGGTGGTGAGACCTACGAGTGGGTATGGAAATATGAAGTCTGGAGGGAAGTTCATCTTTTTTGATAAATTACTCAGCTCACTCTTGTATGCATGTCTCCATACCCTTTTTTGTGGGTCTCACTCTCGAATCCACGCTGATGATCCCAATAGTTCATCTCATAGGCACTACTATTAAGATCATTTATACAAAAAATAAATTTTATCGAACAAATATAAAACATGAATACATAATATTCTCTTTTATAAAATAGACGATTTAAGTTTACACACTTTATAAAACAAAATGCAATTGATATTTGTGTTTATAGATATATAATAAAAATGATTTGTTTATTTAAATGACTTTTATTACATGTTTCACAAAATCAATGATTCGAATCATGGATCGGAAGTAGGACTCGTACATAGCGATGAAGTATGGAGCGGAGCTCATCCCTTTCCACATGATGTCAAATGAGTTGGGCGGTCGTAAAATCAATAAATATTTAATAAACACCAATGCAAGTAACTGTGGTCTCATGGTCTAGTGGTCAGGACATTGGACTCTGAATCCAGTAACCCGAGTTCAAGTCTCGGTGGGACCTCAAATTTTTGGACCCTTAAGATATTGTTTTTATTTATTTATTTTAATTTTTGCTAAGCTGTTGCATGAAACATATGGCTGGTGGGAAACTGATATCACTGTTAAAGGTAGTGCTGGTGGCAACAAAGCTAGAATTATGTTTTTGTTTTTCTCTGGTTCAGTTGAGTAGGAAAAACCGAAAATTTTACAAAGCTAGACTTCAAACATTTTTTAGTTTGAAGTGTTATGATTAAGTAGATTTTTTTTTCTGGAGGCTCAAAAATTTGGCCAAAATTAAAAAAACTATAAAAATCAAAAAACCAAAACGAATTCCCTCTAATCGAACTATTCGGTTTCTCTACTATAATGTTTTGGTTTCACAATTTTCATACTCATATTTTCTTTCAAAAACTAGCAGACTGGACCGATTACACCCCTAGACAATTTATGTAGAGCACAACATTTTTTATATCGATATAGTGTTGTAAGGGGATAAAATATCAAATTTTATACCGGCCGAACTCCACTATAAACCGCCACAAAATTGTCACTCTACAACAAGTCCAATCGGCCACCACAGTACGGTAGCTCAGACGACGAACGTAACAACCATCTTAGTGGAACGTCTCTATTGAGCTATGGGACAACAGGCAACGTCCACGCGAAGCTTCTTTGTCATTCGCACACTTGTGTTCAAGTTCTCATGATATGACAAGTTAGCCACCAACTACGTTCGTAGGGGAATGATTAGGTCAGCCGTCTACTTATTAACACAGTAGCAGGCGCGTGTTTGCACGCGCAGAGCTATACTACAAAAGGCATACTCTTATCTAATTCGAAGATAATGAATCCTTTCTCTCTCTCGAACAAGAGCAAAAGACTCTTATTTACTCTCTTCTTATTTATTTCATCTGGTCACTAACTTGACCGTCGTCGGAGAACTGTTCCCAGAATAACTCGGACGGTCCTTCTCACGGTTAATGTTTTGCAAGTTTAGCCGGTTAGAACTCATAGATGTCATAAAATATCCTTGCACCACCGTTTTGTCTTGCTTCGATTTGCTTCGATTTTTTGTGCATATATTTTCGTGTGGTTTTTTCATTTTTCTGATGAATCGGCTAAGTTTTCTACTCAGTTCTTTTTTGACATTTTAGATTTTTTTTTCTTTTGACTTGTTGATTTATTGTTTGGTTTTTTCATATGGTAGAATCAAGAAGCAGAGAAGAAAATAAAGATATAGAACTTCTTAATTATTTTTGTTTTGTAGGTACAAAAATGAAACTCGAACGAAAAATGCAATGCATGTGATCTATAAGTTGCGAGATTTTTTAAACACTGATTAAGGAATTCCCACAAAGAGAATCGATAGATCATTCATGGTAGGAAGGCCCTATTTGTTGGATTCAGCCCATTAAGAGATGGAAGCCCAGATAAATAGTGAAACACTATTGGGCCCAAGCCCAATAGCCCAAGCCTAAACCCAAGCCCAAGCCCAAGCCCAATATAAATAGTGACATCATTTGTAATTCATATTGGGCAGAGACGGAAGAGAAGAGGAAGAAAGAAGAGAAGAGGAGAAAAGAAGGAAGAGAGAGAAGCAGTCCAGGAAAGCTGCAGAGCAGTCCAAGATGGAGGCTCACGCCTTCCCTCCCGAAGTCAAGAATGGTGGGCATGTGAGCTTAGCCATGAGTTCATCATCCCTTCTCCTTCCTCTATTTAAAGGCTTGTTTGAGAGCAGAAGAGAGGGGAATGCAGTGTAGATTGAGGCATAAATTCTGTTAAAGTACAGAGAGAAGAGTGGTTGTGAGAGAAGAGAGCAAGACTGAGAGATTGAGAGATGAGATGATTGAGTGAGTTGAGTGTGATCTCCTCCTTTGTATTCATTGTAATCCATTATGTGAATAGTGGATTATTGTTCCTCTCCGTGGACGTAGGCATTGTTGGCCGAACCACGTAAATCTTGTCTTGTGGTATTCGATGTTGGCAGTGTGACTGGTAACTCGTTTTGGGCACAACACTATTATGGTTTGTTATGGAGAAGAATGATTTTTGGATTCGGCAAAGAATTGACCCTGTAACTTCTCATGAAAAAGATTGCACGTCTGCCAGTTGGAACGCGCGAGTTGGTTCATCCTGATTTTTTCACACATCAATATCTCCAATTATGTTGCAGCTTTTAAAGAGTAGGTACTCCCAAACAGGACCTTATGTCAAGACTAGGTGTGACCGTCAGGATAACTGATCTTATACCCGGCTGCTTCATTTTCCCAACTAGCATCCCTTCAGATGAAACCCGCCATTTTCTCGCCTTTTCTGTGTTTGGTTGCAACCCCTGATGATGATATTGGCAGTGGTGGTGATAAAGCGGTGTGGCAATGTGGTGGCAGTAGTAGGGTGGTGAGGTGGCAGCGGAGGTTATGAGTGTAGCTGTTAACGGATAGAGTACAACTGAAGTGTTGCTTGTTTGCAACTTATTTAGACTCGCTCAGCAGAACTCGAGCTCAAGCTCATTTATGCGGTGCCAGTATTTCACGGAGTATTTACAGCCCCACTGTTACTACGTCGTTGAGTTCAACCAAAAGTTATCGGCATGATATTGATGGATTGGTATTTTGAAAGGAAAATTTAAAGTAAACGAGGCAATTTATACAATTTTTATGAATAACCAAACAAACAGAATGACTTATGAATAACTAAATTACACCTCTCAACTGTTGCGCCACGATACAAAAATGTGGCAATAATTTCGCTTCAATTAGAGTAATTAAGAGTAAGAATCTACAAGGTACAACATAGCCTTCCCATTTACTCCAATGCCTCTGAAAATAATTAAAATGTAGTAAGCTCCTTTTATATGAATGATCCCATAAGTTATGAATGCAAAGAAAGCGTAACTTACAGCAGACCTTTTCTACCACACCTACTGCAAGACATAATAATTGAATCACAGGCAGATCATGGGTTCTGAAGATGCCACAGTACACTGACACATGTTTTCCATTTAACAAATTTATGAAAGAGGTACAATCCTCTATCAGGAGATTGTTTTCTGCAATGTTCTGAGTATAAAGCTGCTCCTTTCTTCTAAAGAATGTCTTAGTGACCATGTCTGATGCCATAAACTCAATATGTCAAAAATATGATATACTGATTCTCAAGGCAAAAAAAGGCATATCAATATTTCAGCTTTGGTATAACTTTCCCATTTCAGTTTTTGTGATCATAACATATTTTTGAGAATTTGAAAACATATTAGGTTTCATTAGATATATGATTTTCAAATCAAGGGATTTGACACTTTCGAATAAGAATAGTTTAAATTTAGCTTCATGATTTATCTATGAATTTGACATTGAATTTGGAAACTTTATTATGATGAATTTGAAAAAACTCGTTAATAAAAGTACAAATTCTTCATAATAATCACTGTAAGTATACACCAAATACTTATCTTCTACTTTTAATCCACCTTTCATCTAGTTTCACAAGCCACCTACAACTAAAACTTTTATATTTTCGTTGAAATTAAACACCAATAATCCCTTCATTTGAAATTCACCTCTACCCCAATGAACCCTCACTGAAAAACTATTCTGAAAAATTTGTTTCTGAAAACAGCAACCAAACAGTACAATAATTCATAACATGTAGAGAATAATTTCAATTGTATAGGATTAGGGTTTTGGGAGGAACATACCTGCAAATCTTTGGGGATTTGATGAATGGCCTCTGATGGCGGAGACGGTCTCGTCGACGAGCTTAGTGAAAGGAGGAGGAGTCAAGCTGGACCTCCTTCAAGAGCTCTCTCACCTTGAAGTCCATGCGATTCGTCAACGTTTCAGAAGCCATTGTCACCGTTGCTTTCGATTCTGTATGTGTGCTTTCGCGGCTAGAAGCTTGAAACGAAACGCATAGGTACGGCTGGGCGACTGGCAAATTAGGAGTGTGGCCGGAGTCTGGAGACGACGAAATTACACTTTAGTAGTTAAATTACACTTTCGATCTCTAAAAATTGTTAAGAATACGTAAAGCACACAAGTGTTTCTGAAATTACATTTTCTACCCATTAGTTACTTGTCTGCTATTGTATTTTCTACTAAATCAATATTAAAACAAGGAGAAAGCTATGGACCACCAAACTACATATGATGTTTACCATAGAAAATTATGAGATTTAATGATATTAATTTTTAACTTTTACAGTTCATTTACGAAAGTGTACTATATGCTATAAACAAATTTTGAGTAATGAGATTTTAGGGTTAGTTATGAACATGTGGCTTACTT
>BRYF01000005.1:19465000-19470000 GCA_030159135.1 Actinidia polygama
TCAAGATGCCTTGGCAAATATTTTATAAATTTCTCAATAAATAGGCAAATTAGGCAACATTGATCATAAAAATTCATTTTAATCTGAAATTGGCAATATCATGACAAAATCTTTAGAATTGGCAACATAACTCACTGGCAAACACTAGTAATATAAATAGATCCAACTCCCCAAATGTGATTTTATTACAGAATTACTATCATCACGCAAAATTTGGCGACCACAATCACAAGTTGTTGGCGAATAAAACCATAATTACATGTAGAATTTGGTGAACATAAAACTTTGGCGAAAGTAGACTACATTGGCAATCTTCTTTAAATGGCGAACATAGAAGGTATTGATAATAGTTCTTGAAATGCTTAGCATTTCAGGGATGAGGCAGTGCCTTCCCGCCCATGTCTTCTAGCCAATAAGTTCTTGGTCTGGACACATTGACAATTCTGTAAGGACCTTACCATGTAGGGCCGAGCTTCCCCGAGTTAAGCTCCCTTGTAGACAGAGTGACCTTCCTCAAGACCAAGTCACCAGGCAAGAAAGACTTGTACTTAACTCTTTGATTATAGTATTTGGCGACCTGGTGCTTATAAGCTGCTTAGTGTACCTTTGCTCTCTTTCACTTTTCATCAAGGAGATCAAGATTGAGCTTTAGCTTGGCTTTATTATTCTCTTTGTAAAAATTTGAGGTCCCAAAGCTCGTCATTTCTATCTCCACTAGTATGATTGATTCTGGTCCATATACCATAGAGAATGGTGTCTCGCCTGTAGGTATCTTGCTTGTTGTGTGGTAAGCCCATAGTATGCTTGGAAGGTCTTCTGCCCATTTCCCTTTTGATTTTTCTAATCTCGACTTAGGTTCCTCAAGATTGTTTTGTTGATGACTTTCACTTGACCATTCGCTTGAGGATGACCAGCGAGGAGAGATGGTGAGAGATAGCGAGGTCTGAGTAGAATAACTTGAATCTATAATTTTCGAATTACCTTGCGTTGTCCAAGATAATAATCTTGGGAATTCTAAATCGACAGATGATGTTCTTTCATATAAATTTTTTAGTGTTCTTCTCAGTGATTTTGGTGAGAGGCTCGGCCTCTATTCACTTTGTAAAGTAATCTATGGCAACAGTCAAGAACTTCCTCTATAATGGAGTTTAAGGTAGAGGACCGAGAATGTCCATTCTCCATTGAGCAAACGACCATGGGCTAGTTATAGGAACCATATCAGTATGTCGAATATGACTTACTGGAGCAAACCTTTAGCACTTGTCATATACTTTAGTGAAAGATACTGGCATCTCGTTCCATTTGAGGGTGGAAGTATCCTTGGTAAATTGCTTTCCTGACTAGTAAAGACATAGTGGTTTAATGGAACGAGTATCTAAGTATGTGGTTTAACGGATTCGGCGAGCTTGGGTCTTGTTTGATGGCAGCTTCCCTTCTCTGAGATAGGCGACGATATCATCCATCCATGTTGGACCTACAATTGCTTTGCAAACAGTTTTGGCGACATCAATACTTGGGTTTTGCAAGAATTCTAGGGGGATACTCTTGTTCGAGGTAAAATCGAAGGATGAGGCTAAGTTAGCCAAGGCATCAACCTTCTTATTTTCTTCCCTGGGAATTTGGAAAATTTTAAAATCCTTGAACTTCATCAAAATGGTCTTCACTTCGTCCAAATAGGCTACCATCCTGATATCTTTGGCTAAATAATCTCCTTGCACTTGGTTTACCACCAATTGAGAATCGTTGAAGGCATCCAAGGATTCTACTCCCAATTCTGTTGTCACCCTCAGTCCAACGAGGAGGGCCTCATAGTCAATTTCATTGTTAGTGACTTAAAATCCGATACATACAACATACTCCATTTGTTCACCTAAAAGAGTTTGGAGAACAAGTCTTGCACCACAGTTGTGCTAATTGGATGACCCATCTACAAAGAGTTTACCTTTGGGGATATCATATTCTTGGCTCAACTTTTCTGGAGTTTCCACCTCGGGGAGAGTCGTCTCGGGCTCTAAAGCGACGTCATGTGTAAATTCAACTATGAAATCGGCCAAAGCTTGAGCCTTGATCACTATCCTTGGTTGATAATTGATGTAAAATTCATTCAATTCAATAGACCACTTGAGTAATCACTCTAAAGTGTCAAGTCGCTAGAGAATCTACTTCAAGGGATGATCCGTCAGTACAACAATAGGATGTGCTTGGAAGTAATAACAGAGTTTTTTTTCAATTTTCAAGTATCTGGTCTCAACTCTCATGAGGACTTTGTTTACATAGTATACTGGCTTCTAAATCTTCTTTTCTCCTCATATCAGTGTTGCACTTACTGCTGTAGGCGAGATAGAGAGGTAAATGATAAGTTCCTCGCCCACATTAAGAACCGTGATTAAATGTGGCGATCCCAAATATTCTTTTAGTTGCTGGAAGGCCATCTCAACCTCGTTTGTCCATTCTCTTCCTTAGAATTTTGAAGAATGACAATCACTTATCTGCTGTCGCCGAGATAAATATGTTAAAAGAAGCTACCCGCCTAGTTAACTATTGTACCTTGTGTATATTTTTGGGTGAACTCATTGTGAAAAGAGCCTGAATTTGTTCAATCCCACGCTTAGTCATAAGGAAGCCAAGGAATTTTTTGAGGATACACCAAAAATGCACTTAAAAGGGTTTAACATCATGCGATGCCTTCATAGGATGCTAAACACCTTTTCTAGGTGGGCGATGTGATCAGCTACTTTCAAGCTTTTGACCAGCATGTCGTTTATGTAGACGTCCATGGTTTTCCCAATCATTTCCCCGAACATACTGTTGATTAGTCTCTGGTACATCACCCCTACATTCTTTAATGCAAAAGGCATGACCTTATAACAGTATAGCCCCTTCTCTATGATAAAAGAGGTATTCTCCATGTCGAGCAAATGCATTTTGATCTAATGATACTCTGAAAAGGCATCCATAAATCTAAGGAGCTCATACTTGGAGGTTGCATCGACAATTAGATCAATTTTGGGCAGAGAAAAACTATCTTTTGGACAAGCCTTATTGAGGTCCATACAGTCGACATATACTCTCCACTTCCCCCCTTTTGGGGGGCGACAATAACGTTGGCAAGCTTCAATCATTCATGGGAGAACTTCCTTTATTTTTGAAGAACTAGAGGGTGATTAGGGTTTGTAAACAGCTTGTGAACGACGACCTTAGGATTAATGTTTGGGACATCGCCTTGTGACCATGTAAATACGTCGTAGTTCTTCTTCAGGAATTCCACCAAGGCAGTTCACAATTCCTCAGTCAATTCTATCCCGATCATGACATGGCGATCGGGATAGTTGGGATGTATGGAGATAGGGGGTCACTTCTTCTAGTGGCTTGATGCTTTCTGTCTCTTTGGGATCAACCAGGGAGTATCTTCCACCTTATTCCTTAGTGCTTCCATCTTGGAGTTGTTAGTCTATAATTGCTATTGGGAACTTGGCTTTGGAGTGTGATTGACTTTCACTGTCATAATGAAGCACTGTCTTGCAATCTTTTGGTTGCCTCTTACCTTGCCTATTCCTATTGGAGTAGGGAATTTCATCATAAGGTGATAGGTAGAGGTGATCGCTTTGATCTTTCCAAGAGTTGGGTGACCTAAGATCGCATTGTAAGGCGATGAGTAGTCCACAACAATGAAATCTTTCCATACTGTGGTCTGGTGAGGCTCCACTCCCAAACCCTCTTAAACCAAACCCTCCATGGATAACTTGGATATCACCCGTTGTTGTCTTATTGTCTCCATATCTTCTATCTAGTGAATTTGGTTGCGAGCAATCATCTACATACTTTCTCAAATAGCCTCTCTTAATTAGATTGGCTATCTGTTCTTTCAGTAGGAAATAATTCTCGGCATTGTGTCCATGGTCTCTATAAAACTCACAATACTTGTTCTTGTTCCTCCTGAGGGGATTAATCTTTATTTTTCCCAGCCATTTCACAAATTCCTCATTCTTAATTTACATAATCATGTTAAGAGGAGGTAGCACCAAGTCAAGTCGGCGAGGTGGCGTGCGCAGACATCGGTCGTTGGTTCTCTTCCTAGTCTCTCGATCTGACCTTTTATTTTCACCTCATCCCTAAAGTCTGATCGCTGGGTATCAAGATCCTTTCTCTTATGATCGTATTTTCCTCGCCTTCTCCGTTTGGCCTTGGCTAATTCTTCTATTGCAATGTACTTATCAGCCTTACTCTAGAGCGTAGATATGGTTTCTAGGACGTTCTTTGAGAGGGAGTTGAATAGTGGGCCTGGGCGGAGTCCTTCTATCATGGCCATAACCATTACCTTATTACTGGGGTCTTCTATTTCTAGGATAGCCTGGTTGAATTGCTTGACATAATCTTTCAGGCTTTCCCTTTCTTTTTTTTGAACTATGAAGTGGTGCAAGACATTCTTTTGCCTGACCCTACAACTCATAAAATTGGGGACAAAGAGCCTGCTCAGATTGCCAAATGAGTCAATGGTTACTGTAGATAGTTTTCTAAACTATGACCTCGCTGGCCCTTTTAGAGTAGTGGAGAATGCTTTGTACATCACCTCATCGAAATACCCCTAGAGAGACATTAAATTCTTGTATGAATCCAAATAGTCCATAGGATCAAATTTTCCTTTGTAAACTCCAAGCTGAGATGGTAGTTTAAAGTTGGAAGAGACTTTGACCTTCATCACCCTATCTGTGATTGGAGGCTCGGCTTGCCTTATCAAGGCATCCACTATAACTGGGGTATTTTCTTCCATGTTAATGGTGTCAATTCTAGCATCCAGGTCTCTGACCTTCTGAGTGGTGGACTTATCTCGGCGTTTGGGAGCTCAGTCATCATGGCGAGGTGATCTTCATCTTCTCTTGGTTTCCTCGCCATCCGTATCGACAGTTTAGCTAGATAATCGAGACTTAGATATGAGAGGACTCCTTGCTAGTCAGGAATGAAAACTTGCTAACTGGTGACGGCTCCTGGCCGAATGCCCT
>BRYF01000005.1:19580000-19582500 GCA_030159135.1 Actinidia polygama
TTCCGAGGACTGGACATTTGATAGAGTTATCCTGAAAGTGCTATGGCACTTTTCCTTATCATGGTGTTGAGTTTGTCCCATCACCATTTAAGTAGTCACAGTATTTGTTATCACTAGACAAGTTTTCATATTTTCTCAGATTTTTTAGCTGAAAGCAGTCCAATGCTTAATTGGTGGGGCTTCATTGAAACCTACTCTATATGACAGTTCAACAGTGAGAATTCTAGTGTAAGGGACTTCAGCCAACTTTTCCTTTTGATGACTAGTGCTGATGATTGGAGGTGAGTAGGTTTGATGGAATACCTTCTTGGAAGCATCAGGGGTGCACTTAGATACCACTGACAAGACGTAGTGGGGAACCGCTAAGTCTTAGATACCACTGACAAGCTCGTCTGACACCTTGTTAGAGGAGCGACCCTCAGCTGGTAGTAGCGTCGATATGCTTTGAGGAGTTTTGGTTGCTGACGTAGTGGGGGAGCACTCACATGGGATTATATGGGAGTAAAGAGTATTTGGCTTGGTATGAAGTCGTTTTTCTTATGGGACTAGTAAAGGTGCAAGTTCCCTCAATGGGAATGAGATGGACAACTTGACAAACCTTCAACTTCATCCAATGTCCACACAACCCAATACTTCCAGCGCGAAGGTCATAGAAACTCTCAACTTTACCCATTGAGCCGCACGATCCTAGAATTCGAGCACGAAAGTCATAGAAACCCTCGACTGCATCCATATAGCCGACCATATAATTTCAATCTCAACTTTATCCAGTGACCCACATGACCCTAAAATTCTAGTGTGAAGGTCATAGAAACTCTCAACTTCCTCCATTGAGCCGCACAACCATATAATTCCAGCACAGAAATCATAGAAACACTCAACTTCATCCATAGAGCCACACGACCATAGAACTCCAGTATGAACGTTATAGGTTTTGTAGGTGGAACACCATCCCCAATTGGCATGCATTGGGGTACCATTAGAATCTACCTGGCATTGGAGGAGAACAAAAGAGTGGAGAACCGCTAAGTTGACTTGGCGCAGGGAGGAGTATATTTATCCCAATGGGAATGGCATGTTGGGGGGCGAGAGTGCGCAAAATGTCTAAATCCATCTGGCAAGGCTAGGGCACCACAAGGAAAGTTGACGCGTCTAACTCACACATGGAGGATGATATGATGATGAACTATGAAGCATAAGCACGGGTACAGAGTACGATTATGGTATGAGTGCAGGTACAAGAGAAACAGCAAAAACTCAAAAAAGTAGGGTACGGGTATGGCCGGGGTACGCTAGTATAATTTTTAGTTTTTTATAATTTTTAGGAAAAAAACGTTTGTAATTAGCAAAGAACCACATAAATCCAATTGGATATATTAGAGATGAAATTGAGAAAATTAATACATGGAGGACCAAATTGACACAAGGTGAATACTTCAGGGACCATGTGCATAGTTTAACCTTGTTTATGTATATGGGGCTGTATAATTGCACTTACCCCTCATGTTCACGTAGTTTTGATAATTGCTCTCTTTTTATTTAGAAAAATTACAAATACCCTTGACGTACCGCAAAAGTACCCTTTGCGTACCCGAGACGTACCCTTCACGTACCCGAGACGTATTGAAGCTCTACCCACAGTTCAAATTAAAAAATCAAAGTACCCGGTACATTTTTGCCGTACCAGAGCCGGGTACGGGGTACTAGTACGACACCATTTCTGTCACAACCCCAACCTAATTAAACATAATCAATGCGTAATTAGGCGGGATGTGATCGCACAGGCCACCATGCCTGCGAACGACACCTGATATTCACCACATTCTCAATAAAAACAAGAGATATAATTACTCATTCACTGAAAATTAAAAACCAGACTCCACAAGATGACATATACACCCCTTCACTTTTGGTTTAAAGCCAACACCATACGACAAAAATAAGACATAGACATTTACACAATCATTACAAAACTAGATGATACTGTACAAAAGCAAGAACTGTCCTAAGTTCTTCCAGTGATAATCAACCATGACCAGGAAGGACTCCATGTCTAGGACCATGACCCTAGTAAACCAGACTGCTAATCATATAGTCTCACCTGTCAAAACAATCTGTGTGGGTGTGAGCTAATAATCAACATACTTACGACAGATAATCAACTCATAAAGAATGATAAAGTAATCTCATGCATCACATAAATTCAGCAATAGAGTGCATCAATGCGATAAATATGAATCAACAATGCAATGATGCATCACCCACATGTGCGCGCAAATTTAGATAACGTTGGCCCAATGTCTGATGGCTCGTTATCAAGGAATGCCCCTACTGACACATCCCTCAGGAATGCCCCTACTAACACATTCCTTAGGCTAGTCCCTCATGACTAAGCCTTCCTCTATGCAATTCATTGGCATATAATATGCAATGCCACCTCATATGTATGTCATCATCAATATATATCAAGGTCAATCAATTCAATATGAATAAGACTATC
>BRYF01000005.1:19590000-19597500 GCA_030159135.1 Actinidia polygama
AGAAGAAGAGAAAGTAAGTGATATAAAGATTTTAGGGAAAAAATAGAAATTTTTGTTTGGTTGGTTTTGCAAGGAAGTGAAATGAGAAAGAAGATGATAATTATTAGTTGTTTGGTTTTACAAAAAAAGAGGAAAGAAAATGTTAAGACAACTTCACATTTTAGAATTTTTCTTATACATTTTTCCCATTGGTTACTAGGATACGCTAATATCTTAGGAATTTACGTACTGGTTCGCATGATCCGGTCGAAGCATGGTACAATTTTATTTCGAGATAGTGAATTTAGCGATCACCAAAGTTTTTCCTACTTATTTTCTAAAAGATTTTCTTAGAAAGAAAAAAAAAAAACTAATTGTCCTAGCGAGAGCAAATGTTAAAAAAAATGATCCTAACAACTTTAGAAATGTATTTTACATAGATAATTTAAAATGTATCACCGTGTTCTGTTGAGTTTTTATTATTGTATTCTATGGTATAACATTTAAAATGTTACTACTATTGTACCATAATTTAAGGCATATGAGATATCATGTTTCCATTTTCAGTTTGCTTCTGGTCCTCGTATCGTAACTTGATATATCTTGGCCTTTGTATGATCATCAGTTTGCAGACCTATGACTTCAAATTCACAGGTAAATAGGATGGCATCTCCATGGTAACTGCGTTGTAGTTGAAGGCTCTTCCATTTAGCTTGTTATTGTGGGATAAAGCTTCTTGTACCTGTTACCTCTGCTAGAAACCTAAGCATGTGCCTTGTACAATAGTTTGTACTTTAGGTACAACTTCTTCAGTTTTCGCTAGTTTTTTTAAAGAGTTTTTGAGCAGTTTTGATTTTTAAGTTTTGATTTTTGATTTTTGATTTTTTGTATTTTTACCATTTTATACTTTTTCGGTTCATTTTGATGATAAAAATCTAATATGTAGAAAAATTATGCAATTTGTAAAAAAAATCACTAAAGAAAAAAAATTAGACGGACTCCAAAGTTTCATTTCAAACTCAAATAGTGTCCAAATAGTATTTTTCCTTTTCTATTTAAAGAGGGTTTCATTCTCTTGTTAGGGCATCCGGAAATCTCTCTCTTGTATAACTTCTTTCTCTTGTAAGCTACTGATATCCAAGGGAATCAAAATGTATAATTTTCATTCATTTCTTCTCTATTTCTGTTTTAAATTCTTACGCCTTTTCTTTTCTTGTTTTTGATCCTTGCATTATATGGTAAAATTAGTTATTTTTTGTCTTTAGTGATTTTTTTTTCAAATTAGATAAGATTTTTTATATTTTTAAATTTCTTTGGTCAACAGGAACAGAAAAATATAAAATTTTGATTAAATAGCTTAAAACTTCAATAAGGGTAAAAGATTTCAAAAATCAAACTAATTAAAAAAATCAAAAAGCTAGCACAAACTAAGCTTGACGCCCTTTTTATCAAAGGTCAATTGGAATTTTGCTTCAAGTTTTAGGCAATCTTTTCTTTTTTGGAAACTGAAAACGAATTTATACCTAAAAGCTGATAGATACGGAGTTTGGAATCTTTGATATCCAGTCTTGTCCGCATTCTGAATTTGTCTGGATTGAAGAAGCCTTTTAAGGTGCAGTTTGGGTTAATTTATTTTTTTAGTTACTTTGATTTTCATTTTTTATTTTATTTTTAATGAATTTTTTTCTACCTTTAATTAAATTTTTTTGATTTCTAGTGACAAGAAGAGTCCTAAAATATAAAAAATTTCATCTACTTCAGAAAAAAGTTCACTAATGACGTAAAAAAGCCATTTTTAATAAATAAAAAAAATATATCTAAAAGTGATTTTTTTCGTCTTTAGTGAGTTTTTTTTTTAAATTAGATGATTTTTTTTATATTTTTGGACTCCTATCGTTAAGAAGAATAAAATAAGTATAAAATTTTGATAAAACCGTTAAAAATTTTTACTAAAAAACAAAAAAATCAAAAATCAAAACTTAAAAAAAAATAAAAAAATTTATCCCATAGTGGGCCTAATTATGCCTTAAAGCAATAATGGCATACTCCCTCTCTACAATACTGACATCCGTTGCAAATAGATCCACTTGGTTTAACACTAACTTTCATTAATATTAAAACTGTTGCCAAGATTAATTTTTGTGCAAATAATGATAAAATTTCCTTTATATTTATTTTTTTCTCAATACACAAATTAAAAAAAAATAAATATTCTTTCTTTTTTTAACAAAAAATTGATAATAAATTATTTTTTAAGTATATTTAGATTAAGAGTAGTTGAAAAGTAAAATATTTATATCAATTTACTTTTTAAAAAAAAATTTATTGATAAAGTTTTATTTTTTAAGTGCATTTTGATTAAGAGTACTTAAAAATTAAATTATTTAGATTAATTATTTTTTTAAATATTAATTATTGATAAAAATAAAAAAAAAATAATTTATAAATAAGTGGTGTTTTAAGAAGAATATAAAATATAGAAGAGTAAATGGTGACTTTTTACTAATTTGATGTTTATTTTTTAATTTAATGTTCCTTGTAATAGCATTAGCTACCACCAAGAAGTGTAATTAAAGGACTAAAATTAAAAAAATTATTATCGATGTTTCGGTTTCAAAGCCCTAGATATCAATTTTGCACGCTAAAAATAATATATATAGTTACATAAAAGTATAAAATCATTACCAATTTTGTACACTATAATGACATTTTTTCACTATAAATATCATCATATTTTTAAAAATAAATATAAAAATTCTATGTATATTTTTGCTCTACATGTGTCAAACAAGTAAAAAATATGAATATGCCCAATGAAATTAATAGTTTTTGCATTGTGTCTTTATTGAATGATAAAGTTCTTATTATGTATATAGTACCAGTTTGTAAAATTTTAGATTCTAACATATAAATTATTTCAAAAGCATCTCAATATTACGGATGGCAAAGGGGCGGGTTCGGCCTCCCCCACCCCGCCCCGTTTAGTAAACGGGTTGGGACTTCGTCCCCCGCCCCCGCCCCATTTAGGAAAATCCGCCCCCGCCCCGCCCCGTTTAATGTTTTTTTAATTATATATATATATATATATATATTATATAATTATTGATATATATATATATATATATATAATAAGGGTATTATGGTATAGTTTAAAAAAAAAATAGGGATAATTTTGACTTTTTACACATAATCGGAAGGGTTCGGGGTGGAGGGGCTAAATCCGCTCCCGCCCCGATTATTAATCGGGTTTTGATTTTTCCCCCACTTCCGTTTATTCCTCCCCCAAACTCGCTCTAAACGGGGCGGGAAATTAAACGGGGGAATTGCCATCCCTACTCCATATCTTACTAAACAAATGTATAATTTTTACATATATTTTACACAATATATATCTTAACCAAGTAAAATTGTAAACACGTGCTATAAAATTATTACAGTCGTACATAGAGTTTTTTTAAAAATAAATAAATAATAAAATTCTCACTTTGTATTCTAACTAAAAATGTAAATGTATTATGAATTGAAAGATTCTTATTTTAAAAAATATATGTGCAAAATGATAAATTTATTTAGTTGCTATGCAAGTGTTTTTTGTCTTTTAAGATTGTTTTGGTATTGTTTGATTAAAGTTTATAGGATAAATTAGATTGACCTCCCTTGAGATTTCTGATAATGACATAAGCTACACCTTAGGTTTTAGAAATGACAGAGACATCCCTTGTCAGAGTTGTCAGCAAGATGCCGTTAACAGAGGATGGTGTTTTACGATTTTGACCATCCTACAAAATCGTGACACATCATCCAACTAATTTTAAAATGGTAAGGGTGATCACACCTAATTATGTTCCCCTCAATCAGAAACATCATACGAATTTCTACCAAGCACGTGGAAACTTACCACAAACATCGGACAAAAAAAATAATAATTTGTTTTTATATTTTTTCTTTTATTTTTGACTATTTTGCTAGTGGTTATACACAACTGACTCCCCTAAACGTTTTTACCAAAAAATTTATTGAAAATGTATAATTTGGCTCCCCTTAACCGTAACCGTAACCATAATTCCTACTTCCGCCATTGACCACACCCAATCTTCCCCTTCCGCCAATTAATTGGGGCCCGGGATTCTTGCGGGGAGCCAACTCCCTGCAGGGTTGCAAAGACCAAAAACAACATAGTTTTGGATGTGTTTTGCCCTAAAATAACGTCGTTTATATCCAAAAAGTTCAACCCAAAACGATGTCATTTTGGGGCCGAACTATTTGGACCCAAAACGACGTCTGCAACCATGCAGGGAGTTGGCTCCCAGCAGAACCCTGAATACTATTAACTACTAGAGTCATCTCGTAGTCTCCTAGTTCACATCGTGTTCCCCTTCCTATTGAACCACCACGACAACCACCATCGTTCTCTCTCTCTCTCTTACAATCACGCCTTGCCACCGGCCATGTAAATTGAGCCCCCAATCATCTCCTAAGCACTCCCGTAAATCTCTCTCTCTCTTTCTCTTTCGGGAGTGGTGAACCAAGGAGACCCCGCACAGAAGCAATTGTTAGATCTTGGAGCACTGAATATGACGCACTTATTCAAATTGTTACGAATGTTGTCAAACGATATCGAATTGCGAACTGGTCTCTGTCTCTGTTAATTTCTTTATTTGGTAGCACGACGAGCCGATGAAGACCGCGCAATGGTGGGTAATGATGGTGATAATGGAGCGAAATGGGTGATGACAGTAGGAGAAAAAAGAGGGGGCTAGAGGCGACATCGAATTTTTTGGCAAGTAGGGTTGGTAGGTGTAGGGTTAGGTTTTAAAGGTGTTTTTTTTAAAAAAAAATCAATATGCAAATTAAAGGGTTTTTAGGCCCCGTTTGGGCTACGTTTTTTGTGACTTTTTTTTTAATTGTTTGAACTTTGGAGTAGGTTTATTTTTGGATGAGTTTGAGTGTATGAGATTTTATTTTGTTTTTTTTTGTCTCATTTTACCATTTTAATCCAAAAGTAAAAAAATTATTTTGTTAGTTAGTCCAAACGAGGCCTTAGAGTTAAATTGTTGTGAGCGACAGCATTGTTGGAAGGGAATTGCATTGAGATGAAATCCAAATTTTGAAACTGAGGTATCATAAGAACTGGGGTATCCTGAAACTATATTTGGTTGGCATTTAGAAGCTCTCTTTACATGTCTAGCATAAAAAAAGGGCAAAATAGGAATTATGAAGATTTGCGATGCTTTTGTCAACATTTTTCGTCCTTGTCATTGACAGCATACTAACGGATGAAGAAAATTGATACCAACAATCAAACTAGAAGGGGGTTTATGTCATTTTCAAAACCTGAGGGGTAGCCTCTGTCATTGTCAGAAACCTCAGGGAAGAACAGTGTAATTTACCTAATTTTTATAATATTTTTTGATTAAATTTTTAAAAAAAAAATACTAAATGCAAAAGAAGAAAAATTCAAAAAAATAAATTGAGTTCTTTTGCCTTTGGTGAACTTTATTTTTCAAATTTAATAAATAAAATTTTACATTTTCAATTTTTTTTATCCAAAGTACATTGAAAATTTTTGGACAGAGTAATTTGGACCGAGTTATCAAAAAAATGTGTCGCATTCCGTTAATAATTTGGACAGAGTCAAGGGATTGGTTCTAATTGAAAAAAACATTATTAGGTTAAGTAAGGGCCAATGTGAATGCTTTAAGGGGTAAAGTATAATTAATCCTTCTAATTATTATAGGGTCAGTCACGAGGTTGTAAACAATTTTAGTAGTAAATTAGCAATTAGGTACTACGTTTAAATCATCTAGATACAACTTACAAGCATCCACATCTCCAACAATATGATCATTGACCCTGCCTTCCAATAGAGTTTCAAAGTCTTCTTTTTCATGACACAGAATTTTATTAAAATAATTTTTTAATACCGTCATATTTAATAGCACCAGTTAATCAAAAATTGAATTTTATTTACTTTTGATAACTGGGTATCCAACCTACTAACCAACTAATTTGGGAGATTAATACCACTGTCCACAAATATGGATCCCATTTAAAGCCGGGACAATAAAAGTTTGATGTGTGATTTCAGGGTCCTTCTCCAATGGTATTTCTAGAGCTGTAAAAGTTTAATGTGTGATTTTCGGGATCCTTCTTCTCCAATGGTATTTCAAGGCTTGGAAAACTGCACTTTGTCCCCTCAAAGTATTAAACAATTATCACTTTGCCCCTAATTAATATGTTTTTTAATTTGCACCATCAACTATATAAACCATTGTAATTAACCCCAACTGTTGTAATTTCCATGTACAAAGTGGACTAAAATTGCCACACTACCCAGATCCACCCATGTTAACATCATACAAAATATCCAAATTCAATATTTTTTGGTCAAACAGTAAACGGGGAGAAAGAGAGATCAAATAAGGTAGAACACAATTCAAACTTGGATTTTTTTTATGATGTTAACATGGATTGCTCCTGGATTTGAGTCAGGTCAACACATGACGACCTAACTCCAAAATTTTTCATCAATTTTGTAGATAAATGTTGAATGTCGGGGTTGATTGCAAGGGTTTATATAGTTGAGAGTTCAAAGTGGAGATATTATTGATTAGGGGGACAAATTAAGAATTACTCAATAATTTGAGGGGATAAAGTTCAGTATACCCTCTTGGTGTTGGCGGCTCTTCTGCGAGCTCTTTTGAATTTGAATTATTAAAGTTTACGCGTTCCTCTTCCATCTTTGCATTCCCCCACTCTTTGTTAATAGTGATGAAGCTCACTTCCCCGTTCGACCGCTTGCTGATTGTATCCCTGCACATGTTTCATCCGGATCGTATCCATGGAACTAGAATGACGAGTTTTATTTTGGTTTTCGAGTTTTTTTTTTTTTTTTGATTTTAGAAAAAAAAATTCACCATTTGATCAAAATCTTATATTTTTCTGGATTGTCTTAATGAAATCAATTTAAAAATATAAAAATATTATTGAATTTAAAAAAAAAAATACACCAAAGACAAAAAAATATTTTTACTCTACAAATAAGTTAATTTTTTTTGTCTTTAATGATTTATCTCAAATTTGTACTTTTTTTTCTTATATTTTTTAAATTCCTCTCACCATGAAGAACTGAAAAAATAAAAAAAAATTATTAAACAATGAAAAAAATTCGTAAAAGATAAAAAAAAAAACTCGTAAATCAAAGTAGCTAAAATAGCTCAATAAAAAGTATTCCATACTGGAGGCCTAAACCTTAATTGGTCAATATTACCAATTAAACCATTAGAAATGTTCTTATGCATGAATTGGTAATACTCCCGCGTAATATCACTGTGACACCAGTTATTGACTTGCTTGTGGTGGGTGAGAATCAAATGTCAACACTTCCAATGGCTTTGCTCACGTGCTCAAGGGTCGACGTTGGTTTATAGTGAGTGAGACCTTTCTTTGGCCAAAGATACTGTCAAAGGATTGGGTCAAACTAGAGACCAAGCCCTCGGCCTTGGGGGTGGGTGGTGCTTC
>BRYF01000005.1:19655000-19660000 GCA_030159135.1 Actinidia polygama
AATTTTTTAAAATTTACCCATAATAAATAGTTAAAAAATATATTTGAATGTGGAAAATGAAGATGACAATGTTAGAACTGATGCCTCTAAATTTGAATTTTAATGCAATAATTATATGCCCTCTTAAAAAATGAAAACTCCCCAATAAGATCAACAGTATGAGACGAAAGAAGTATAAAATTGTTGTTAAAATTCTGAATAATTACTCATTCTAGAGCAACACGTTAAACTAAATAGAAAATATGAAAATTTTAAGAGGTTTAAATGATTTAGGGTGAGCATATATACATATATATGGCATATAAATTAAAATATAATTTATAAGAAGTTGAGAAGGTACAAATGTTGCATCTTTTCTTTTACCTAGATTCCCTATGGATTACTAATTACAAACTATGTTATATAAGATCAGATCTTATTCTCTTAAAGATTTGTAATTTTTTGTATTCTAAGCATTAAACTCTCTCTATATATATACACTTATTTTCTCTGATCATCTAACTTGACCGTCAGAAAGCCATTGCAGGACAACTCCGACAGCCTTTTCTCATTGTTCATGTATTGTAGTTCGGCTTAGTTACCAGCAGCCTCTGACAGCCACTGTCAACAACTGATACGCCACTGCTGGTATCTATCTTCGATTTCTTCTCTTTTGACACAATTTTAGACACAACATCTTAGCCCTTGAAATCAAAGGCTAAGATTACAATGGAATAAATTTTTCTAAAGTGTTTCTGAAGTTTATTAAAACTACGTCGTTTTAATAATTCTGAAAAGTAATCTCAACCCTTGATAGGGCTGATTTCAAGGGCTAAGATGTAGTGTCTAAAATTGTGTCAAAACTTGAGTCCCCGCATCCGGCCCCATATATATATATATATATATATATATATATATAAGAGGGAGAGAGATTTCTATATATATATATATATATAAGAGGGAGAGAGATTTCAAAGGAAAACAATACACTCTTGTAAGACATATAAATTAAAATATAATTTATAAAAAGTTGAGAAGGTACAAATGCTGCTGCTTTTCTTTTACTGAGATTCTCGATGGATTACTGATTATGAATAATAAATTGTATGTTTCATTATCTCATTCACAACATATAACATGCAATAAAATAGATGATACACCAAAAAGAAAAGAAAGTCTTATGACTAACCACTATCATTTTAGACCCATACCATTGTTGTATAACAAGAGATACCAAGTGAATTACATCAATGATTGAATCATTTTGAGATTAGGGAGGTCAGAACATTTTCTTTTTTGTTCAAAACTTAAAAATTGAAGTAGTATTAAATTTCCCATAAATTGCAACATATTTCTCAATAAACCCTACCTAGTCTTTACAATTAGATGAATGTCAATGCAGTTTGTGAGTATGTGAGTCTGATTTTTATAAAATTCAATTTTTTATTTTTACGTTTGACATTCCTCGATTTTGGTATTTTTTTGTCTTTTATTTATTTTTTCAGTTTTTTTGAAAAAAAATTAGGTTTTCAATTAGTCGCAACTAGAGAAACCAAAAATTAAAAAAAAAAAGAAGAAATTTACTCAAGACACATATAAGGCCATTTTTGTGTTGACGAATTTTTGTCTTTAATGATTTTTTTATAAATATTGCTCAGTATTTGTTTACTCGATCTGCGGATTTCTATAATCAGACGGATTAAAAAGTAAATTTTTTGACAAAAAACTTATAAGCTTCACTAAAGTGAATAAAATACTAAAATCAAAGGGTAAAATTTTTGAACAAAATCAAATTGTTATTGTAAGCAAAGTCGTGTATCTATCATGGTGTATTTGAAAAAATAGTCGAGGTGAGACCAGTGAGAGTCAGACCAGTGGTTGCATGCGCGTTGATAGGTCATTCACATTCCTGCAATCATATGGCCATTTGCACAATACTATTTAATTTAATAATAATAATAATAATAATAATAATAAATGTAATAAATGGTGAGAATCTTAAAATATATATATATATATATATATATATATATATATATATACAATTAAATAAAAGAGGGAAAGTATTATAAGATGCGACTTTGCATAAAGTGGTCAGCACAACTTGATATAAATTGATATTGATCAATTATTAATTTGTATTCAATTTATATAATTTTTTCAAGTATTAATTTTTTTTATAAAATCTATAATATAAATAATTTAAATCACAACTTGATATAAATTGATATTGATCAATTATTAATTTGTATTCAATTTATATAATTTTTTCAAGTATTAATTTTTTTTATAAAATCTATAATATAAATAATTTAAATCACAACTTGATATAAATTGATATTGATCAATTATTAATTTGTATTCAATTTATATAATTTTTTCAAGTATTAATTTTTTTTATAAAATCTATAATATAAATAATTTAAATCACAACTTGATATAAATTGATATTGATCAATTATTAATTTGTATTCAATTTATATAATTTTTTCAAGTATTAATTTTTTTTATAAAATCTATAATATAAATAATTTAAATCATCAAAAAATATGTTTAAAAAACAAGATCATTGCAACTCATTGTTGAATGATTCTTTATTGTTGTTCAGTGCATCTCATTCGGGACTCATCCTTTGCAATTGATGTGCCCCAATGCCATTGGTTACCAGGGGACGAGTGATTGGGAAGATGAGTTGGACTTGGACCCCTCTTTTTTGAGGAAAATATGGAAAAGAAGAAGATGCATCGTGCAAAAGATGATGATCCATGTCTGTCCTTTTTCTATGTCCAACTTTTCTTTCATTCCGCTACTCTCTTTTCAGGATCAGTTATGAGATTTTAAGAGCCTCAATCGAAGTTCGGAGGTGAGAACTTCTATATAATTATGAATTTGCAATTATTAAAGCTTGTATAATCAACATATTTTCTCCAACTTGTTTTCTTCACGCCAAAACAAGAACAGTCAGAATTTCTATTCTCTCCCACTTTCTTTCTACCTTTTATTGCTTTTTGGTAAGGCTCACTAGTGTACAAGTGAATAATGGGTCTCTTATTCGAAATTGGGTCTTTTATTAGAAAGTAGGCCTCTTATTAAAATATCATTTAGTTCTTTATTCTGGACTACTATATAACACTTCTAAACAATTAGGACCCCAAATTTTAGGTTTTTGAGGGGGGCCTAAGCCTGCTTCAGCCCGGGGCCGGCTTTGTGTCTCTCTCTCTCTCTCTCTCAAGTTTTAAGCATGATATTTTTTCGTATCAATACATAGAGTTATAAAGTATTATTAAAATTCAAATCACGTACCTTTGTTGTTACAAATTGCCACGTTATTATAGATGGATGCAATCATTTCGGATTTCATATACGTACAGATCAGTTGATGATGTGCCATTGATTCTATATCTATGTTTAAACTAAATGTTAGCTTTATCGATCTCTTTCTCTATCAATCCAAACAAGTGAAAGAAATAAAATTCAGACCAACCATTCAAAGTAAATTAGCAATGATATATAGGATTAAGAAAAGCTATAATACTGTGAAAATATGTGGGCATACCAGTTGGACGCAAGGAGATTGATCAAAGTTATCTGCAAGGACAAAATTAGGGCATAAGTACTATAGCAAAATAGACATTGGAAGCTTTATATCTGAATGATTCGTCTTTGGGTGACTTAGAATAGGATGATAGAGTCATTAAAGCTGTCTTCAACAACATGATGAGGTCTTTTGCGTTTTCCTCGCGAGCCAACAATGAAGTGGCTGACCAACATCCACAACTTCCATAGCTTTGTGGCTAATAAACCACCTTCACATGGATGCAATTTCAAGTAAAGTTAACTACTCGATCTCCTGAAACGCAGCTCATGAACCCAGTTCATGAACCCCAAGAGTATTTATCTCATCTTTATTGTCTCGTAATTGAATGGGAGCTTCTATGCAACCATTACTCATATCTAAAACGAGTGACGGACGCAGATATCTTGTCGGCCACCTTTTTTAAGTCACAGACCGTGGATGTAGACCCAGATTTTAGGAGGGCCACCTCTGTATATAAATGGAATTTTTGAAAAAATTATTACTAGTATTAATGGGATTTTTTTCATCTTAGAGGGCCGTAGCCCCTGCCCACCCCCCTGTCCGTCCGCCACTGTATGAAACCAAATTATCCTTCAGTTCAGGATCTCTACTTGGACATGCAACATCTCGATGAGGACAATGACTCGCATCCAAAGACGACAAGGGAGGCTTGAAATTTCATTTCTATTATTAATGGGATATAGTTATAATCTTGAATGAATGTCATGTGACAATTAGGTTGTGTTTGGATAAAAAAATTTAGTGAGAGAAAAAATAAAAAAATAAAAATAATAGATAATTCAATAGTTTCGAACGATTGAATCATCTAACTTTTTAATTTTTATTACTTTTTTCTCAGTAAATCATAATCTTAATACAACTTTAATGTTTGAATTTGGTAATGTAAATTATTGATTTATTTTTTTGAGTAAATTAATATATGATATTTAGGATTTGAATCAGTAGCTTTAATTGGGATTTGTATTCAAATAGAGATCATCTTAATCATTCTCAATACACATGATAGAAATTGAAATTTCTATTCTTTACCAAATTCAAACATTGTCAAACGTTTGATCGATAAAACAACATTTCTTTATATGTTTTTTCTTGCTAGAACAAAGCTGGTAATAACATTGCATCATCACTAAATATCAGCTTCCAATTCAAGTGATATAACATATGTAGTTACGTTGTTTTGTACTCAAACATGGAAAAATGCTAAAATACATATCATATACTATTTACACTCATTGTGTGATTGAGTTTGTGTTACGTCACCATTTTTAACTGCTCAAACTAGTTATTTTGTAGGTCAACTGATTAAAATATAACTTAATCATAAATTTTCATAAAATTAATTTTTGATTCATAACATACCAGATTTTCATAAAACTTTTATGACTATATCTATATGAATTCATAAAAAACCCATAAAAATTCA
>BRYF01000005.1:19690000-19700000 GCA_030159135.1 Actinidia polygama
ACATTATATCCCTACTTTTTGCAAATTAAGCAACCCAATGTCAAGTTATGAAAAGTCCCCTTCTTGGCTGAAGTAAGTCTCTCAAGACTCGTTAATTTTCTCCGATCACATAAGTACATGGCCACGGACACGGACACAGACATGTCCGTAAAGTGTCCGGTAAAATAAATAAATAAATAAATGGACACGCTATCTGGTGTGTTTGACACGTATTTGAGAGTGTCCGAATAGTGTCGGTGTCCAGTCCAACACATTTCGAACATTCTGTGACTAATTTGAAGTGTCCGTAATGCACATATTACAAGTGAGATGCAACTAGTGATACTTAGAATCGATCACTTAGAACACTTGTCCCCATAATTAGGAGACTTATTCAGAGGCTAATATCTTGGGAGAGTTGTGAATTTCTGCTGTCTATCTTAGTTAACTACAACATCCGCTTTGTAGGATAGCCTTTTAATATTTAGTTTCAAAAGCATAAGCTAAAACGTAATGAAACTTTTTTCGTTCATAGGATGTAATAATGAAACTGTGTCATAATTTTGTTATATTCGTTTATCATCACTCTTGATGAATATGCATTAGGCATTGATGCTTGCATGCCTCTGTTTCTAAGAACTATATTATCAATTATACGTTGTTCAATGTTTCGTTATCACAAAATATTTACAGTTTCTATAGATGAATTTACCATGGACGCTAAAATTGTTAGCTTACACGGCATGATACTTCCTTAACGCCCCTAACCGCGCTACACCTCCCCCGTCCTTGGGTTTAAATTCAAATATCGGGGTTACCGGGGCATGCCACCAGGGGTGCCCGTGTTTTGGACCCAATATCTAACACCCCATAATTCGGACAATCCTTTGTCTTAGCCAAGAGTTTAGCAATGATAGACACATGCTAATTCTTAACAGAAAGATAACATGGGAGAGCGCACCAAGAATTTTGCCAATATCGGAGTTCCTGCTTTGGCTTCTTCTTCTTGATCTTATTTTGTAATTTTGAAGACGGGTTTTGTTCTCTCTCTCTCTCTCTCTCTCTCCCTCTCCCCCACCCCCACCCTCACCCCTCTCTGATCTTTTAAAAGGCCCACTTGGAAAGAAAGTTGTGGGATCCTTTAGCTTCTGAGTCTCACGTATCAAATGGGTCAGTTTTCGTATTCAGACGCAACCTAAGCTGTTAAAGTTAAATGAACTAAAATCAAGTTTTATTTTGTTCTGCTAGAAAACCTGTATCCTTCTTGACGGTAGTCCACTGTGTCTTCTCCACCATTGGGGCCCGTTTGGCAAGCGGATAAGGAGGGGGAAAATTTTCCCCCCGGATAACTTTTCCCCCCGGATGTTTGGCTGATGGATAACTTTTCCCCCCGGATAATTTTTAGACCAGCAGGTGGATAAAGGCGGATAATTTTTGGGTGGCTTAGACCCTAACTAAAAGTTATCCGGGGGATAAGGGGGTGGAGGATAAGGAAAAAAATATATAGAGAGAAACAAAATGTATATTTTTATTTATATATATATATATAGAAATAAAATATATATTTTTCATATCTAAATATTTTATATTTTGTTTTTCTATATGTATTTTATTCCTTATCCCCCACCCTTATCCACCCATTCTAAATTTTATCCAAACAAAATTAAAAGTTATCCCTCTCCAAAAGTTATACCCTCTAAAATTTATCCCCCTCTAAAACTTATCCCCCTAACATATCCGCCAGCCAAACGACCCCTTGATTTCTTATGAAGCTTAAAAAATGCGACAGTAACTTTAGTGCGTGATCGTCTTCAATTTGGTTCGCTAATGAAGTCAAATTTGTGTGCTATCTACCCAAGTGTAATAAAATTGTAGGTTTAGTCTTTCGGCACCAAAAACCCACTAGCAAATCATAATGGTTCTCTATGGAAAGTGACCACAATTTATATGAGTCACACACCTTTGAGAAGAAGGAGAGTGATATTTTTTGAGAGAAAAAAAAAATAGTTATAGGTGAAATCTCAGTCATTGGATTAACTCAAATGAATTACAATCGTCGATAGTAAAAGATAATTTGAAAGATTCAAAAATAATTGTGTCTTATATTATATATTGGCTTTGTCCTTTTGCAGTCGGTAAAAATGCATACAAAGGAGAGAAACGTATAGAAATAGGTTCACATAAATAGGGTCAATTTCGTAATTGGCTTTTCTAAATTAATTTTTTTACCCCGATTTAACCTGGCATGAATATGTAATAAAAAGAGTTGCAATTATTACTTGTGGGTCCCGGCCATTAGCATATCTGTTTTTAAATTATGAGTGACACGAAAAGAATATATCCCCCCAGTGGCATTATGTAACAAAGTCTAATGACATATATCTATCTATCTATCTATCGACAAGCACTCTACTTGAGCAATTCCAACCATCCTATCCATCCGCAAAATAAAATCAAGGAATGGTTGCTCGTACAATGCACCAAGAGTACTAAAAAATCCTTGTCAATAATTACGAGTATTCGACTAAATGCAACGAGTCCATGTCGAACATTACAGTCCGGGAAAAAATTGATTGCCACCACCCTTACTACACCTATACATTATCAATCACGAACCGATGAACCCTTATAATACCATTTCGTTTATGGTTGTACTTAATTTTTACGTAATTACCCCTGCCCCTGTCCCTGCCTACATATAGCCTTCTTAGGTCCATGACGCAAAAATAACCTTGGCATCCCCAAACTCTTGAAATCTTCCAACTTGGAATCAGCATCTGGCAAAACATGACTTGTAATTGATTCAGTTTAGTGAAAAATGTGGAATCAAACGAGTAAGGTAGCTATATAGGGTGTGTAGAAAAAGAATACTAGTGTAATAAGGAATCGAATCGTTTCGACTAACTAAAAAATATCAGTTTTTTCTCTTTTAGATGAAATATGAAAAGCGAGAACAAGAAAATAATTTTTTCTTGTTCGGAATGACTAAAAAAATTAGGGTTAATTAAATAAGAAACTCAAAATCAGGGTCTCCTATATGATGCAGCCCTATCCTTAACAAATATTTGGGCCAAGTCACATTTATGGGTGTATAGACCACAATAACCCTAGAGTTTTTTTTAATTTAAAGATGATAAGATTATCATAAATCACTTTAAGTAAAACAAAGTTCGTATATGATAAAAGTGTTAGGCTCCGTTTGAATATATAGATTTCAAATCCACTTGGAACGCGATGTACACCCAAATTGTTCGCATGAGGCTTAGGGGCAGATTTAGAAACACTTAGAATACAACCCATACCATAAACGCATCTGAATTTTAATTTCATGCGAATCTTATTCTTCCCCTTAATTCTCTAGCATTTTTCTGAAATATTAGAATGAAAACAAAGGAATTTTAATTCCATGCAAATCTTATTCTTCCCCTTAATTCTCTAGCATTTTTCTGAAATATTAGAATGAAAACAAAGGAATTTTAATTCCATGCGAATCTTATTCTTTACCTTCTCTAGCATTTTCTGAAATATTAGAATGAAAACAAAAGAGTTTTAATTCCATGCGAATCTTATTCTTCACATTCTCTAGCATTTTCTGAAATATTAGAATAAAAACAAAGGAATTTTAATTCCATGCAAATCTTATTCTTCACATTCTCTAGCAATTTTCTGAAATATTAGAATGAAAACAAAGGAATTTTAGTTCCATGCGAATCTTATTCTTCACATTCTCTAGCATTTTCTGAAATATTAGAATGAAAACAAAGGAGAAGGGAGAGCATCCAAAGGCCATGATAGATGAGAGAGAGAGAGAGAGAGAGAGAATGAATAGATACGAACAAAGAAAAATAGGTAGGATACAGACAGGACTTCGATTCATGAAAACGAGGGACAAAATACCAATTTTGCCCTACTTCGAGGCAAATTTGTGGGATATTTTTTTTTGTTGAGAAATTACAATGTCAAGTGTAAAGCATACGCAAAAGTGCAATTATATTTACCAACTTAACGAGACGGTGAATATGACTTATTCTTTTATGAATTGAAATACATGAATGAACATAATTGTGCTAGTATATAATTAAGAAAACCATGTGCCCCCAACTTAAATTCGCCTTAACGAGGCGGATTTGAGATTATTAGCCAAGACGTCTTAGGTCCAAGACGTCTTAGGTCCAGATTATTAGCCAAATTATCTTAGTAATAATCTATTCTGAGATTATTATCTTAGAATAGATTATGAAAATAATTTCTACACTCCAAAAAGTGATTTCTACACTCCAAGGAGGAGTGTAGAATAAATTTCCTAGATTATTGCTAAGATAAATTTTGAATTCAAATGAATAGGGTTAATTATATTTTGTCTACTTAAAATAGTATCCTCTTCTCACTTTGACCATTAAGCAAATTATTTTTCCACTTTGGCCCTTAATATATGGAATTAATAGCAAGCAAAACCAATCATGAACTCGCTAATAAATTTGATGGACTATTACATGTGGGCTCCATATAGGCGTTTAATTAAGTCTTATGGCACTAGGCCAGATCCCAAACCCCAAATTAATCACAAATCCAATCCCTAACCCTTGTCGTAAATCCCTCCCCCTCCCCTTAACCAATTCCTTTCGTGCACCACAACCATTCCCTTCCAAGGCAGGGAGGCAGAAGGATGGTGGAGTTGCCACCCCCCAAGATGCGATGCAATCTCTCTCTCCCTCCTTGTGTGTGTACGTGCGTGTGTATGTCGGTGGTGATGGATGGTGGTATTTCTAATGTTAGCAACGATGATGGTGGTCATGTTTATGTCTAGGCATTGCTGACAATGACGGTTTGTGGTGGTGATGCCAATGACAGCGATGGGGGTAATGCTGGCAGTGTTGCCCGTGGTGGAAGGGGGAGGGGGAAAGGGAGGGGAGGCTTAAGGTTAAGAAAGAGGATGGAAGGTTGGGGAAGAGGAGGGTTAAGGTTAGGGTTTGGGTTAGCTGGTTTGGGTTTGGGTTTGGGTTTGGGTTTGGGTTATGGGTCGCCTCTAGATTGCCACATTGGCGCCAACATGTCATTTTCCATTAAAGAAATTGGATGGAGTTAGTGATTGGTTGTGACTACCATCAATTCAATAGACTAAGGAACAAATTAAGAAAATTACTTGTTTAAGAGCCAAAGTAATAATTAATGAATACTTTTAAGGGGACAAAGTATATTTAATCTAAATGAATAGGGTAAGTTTACACTCACAGCATGTTTTGCCGAAAATTTTATCGAAATATTCAAAACAACGGCGTTTTGAATATTAAAAAAATAAAAAACTAAAACCAAAATTTGGAGACGATTGCAGCTCACTTCAAATTCGTCCGGAGAGAGAGAGAGAGCGCTCCGGCGAGTTCTCCACCGTCCAGACACTACCGCTCCCATTTATTAGGTAACATTCTCTCCCTCTCTCTCTATATATATATCCGTACGTGTGTGTATTTTGGATGAACCGAAAAATCCAATAGGGCTATTGTGCAAATTTGTTATCCATGTGTGTTATGTGTACAAGCTTCCCACACGAAACACTTCAAAATTGGGTTAGTCTAGCCATCCCTAAAAATGTCTAAATAGGTCTTGCACAAATCGACAAAGCCCATCTTCTCCCTGCTTTACCTTAACTTTCTCCACACGTACGGATAGATAGATAGATAGATAGATAGAAGCAAAGAATGTTACTTGGTAAGTGGGAGCGGTGAGAGCCGGATGGTAGAGAACTCGCCGGAGCGCTTGCTCTCTCTTCGGACGAATTTGAAGTAGGCTGCAATTGTCCCCAAATTTTAGGTTTAGATTTTTTTTTAATATTCAAAACAATATCGTTTTAAATATTTCGATAAAATTTTCGGTAAAACACACAGTGATTGTAGACCTACTCAAATTAATATATAATCGTTTGTCTTCGTATTACACGTCACATGAGATACAACGAAATAAGTAAAGGGCCCATTCAACACACGTGATTGTAAAATTTAGGTCAATCATTGACGGGTTTACCGTTTATCTTTGCTAATGAAATATAGTTTAATTCATTAACACAAAGAGGGAAAGATATCATGTTATATTTTCTGCTTTTTGATTGAAATAATATTTTGGAAAATTTAAGTAAAATACTTCAGGATTTGATTATGAGAACAAATTAAATTCTACAGTTTTAATTATAACAAATTGACCTTTATAATTTTAACCCAGTAACAATTTAACTATTTAGTAGTCTCTATCCATCTAGGATTAACAAAACCAGCTGATTTTTATCAAAAATGCATTGAAATTACATCGTATAGGGTTAACCATAGATAGACAGATGATGATTGACAGATGATTTAAATTATGATTGGATTAAAACTACAGGATCCGATTATTTTTATAATTAAAATTATAAGGTTTAATTTATTCTTATAGTCAATAATTACATCACAAAAGGGTAAATAATTTCACTTGAAACATGTATAGTTTCTTATTTTCATATTTTCTACTCTCATATGTTCCATTCAAACCTAAAGTTAGCTTTTATTAAACACACAACATTTTTGGTACTTTCAATCCATTATGAAAGTTAAAAGAGTCTAAATAGAAAAAATAAAAGATCAAAAAACGCATTAAAAACTATAGTAGATTTGGAGAGAGTAATAATTAATAGTTTAACATTATTGATTTAAAGACCATGAATTAAATTATTTTTAAAGAAATCCGGCCTTATCAAGTTATATTCGTTAAATTCAATTTGAAAATCCATATAACTTGAATTCGGATTATCCATATTTATTGGATTCAGATATTCGAATTCCATCCACTTTTGAACTGATTCAGAAAATATTTATAATTTTTTTATTTTAAAAATTTCATACTTTTTTGGTTTTTTTTTTGAAAGAAAAAAACAAATCGGGTCAGATTTCCCGGATCATATATCTATTTGAGTCGAATTCGGATGTATTCGTAATCGAATCGGATTCGTACGTATTCAAGGGATGAGCCAGAATAAATATTCAGTGGGGTAAAAAAAATTTAAAATTTATGTTCAGCGATGTCAAAAGAATTAGAATTTATGTTCAATTGTGTCAAAATTATAAAATTTATAAAATTTAGGACAAATTATTAATTTTTTGGAGGTCAAAATTGACTAAAGGTTTATGGCGATGGCATGTCAGAATTGGGCGTAGGAGGAAAAGGAGTAATTTATTCGGGTCACTAGTAAAGGGCACAAGGAAAAAAAAGAAGAAGAGTTTTATAACCTAAAAACAGATAAGATATACATTATATTCATATACAAAAAAATACATTGCTACAAAATAAAGAGTAAATTAAAAAGTATAATAATTTAAAAAAATTATTGCTAATTTGGGAGAAATAAGAGAAAAAAATGAGTGTTTTTTTTTGTCTCACTAAAAAATGATCTAATAGGTAAAACAATATACCAATCTGTAGAGGTTTTTTCGCTGTTGGATCACAACCTATATGAGCCACACACATTTGAGAAGAAGAAAATGATATTTTTGGGAGAAAAAAAATAGTCTCAGGTAAAATCTCAGTCATTAGATTAACTCAAATAAATTATAATTATAAATAATAAAAGATAGTTTAAAAGATTCAAGAAATAGATTCACTGTAACTAGGGTCAATTTCGTAATTGGCTTTTCTAAATTAATTTTTTTTACCCCGATTTAACCTGGCATGAATATGCAGTAAAAAGAGCTGCAAACTTGCAATCATTACTTATGGGTCCCGGCTATTAGCATATCCGTTTTTAAATTATGGGTGACACGAATAGAATATATCCCCGTGGCATTATGTAAAAAAGTCTAATGACGTATATCTACAAGCACTCGAGCAATTTCAACCACCATATCCGCAAAATAAAACCAAGGAATAGTTTCTCTTACATTTTCATTTTCATTTTCATTTTCTTACATTTTCATTTTCTCTTTCTTTTTAATTTGTTTTACCAAGCTGTATTTGGATCAAAATTGATGAGGAAAAAAATCTTTACCTGTTGAAGAATTTACACCGCTATAATCATGTCACCTTGTCTGGTGAAATCGATCCATTAAGCTCGGATTCCTAGAATGCTATCCAAGGCCTCCACCGTTGCTCACATCTCCAATATCACATCAACTCATTAAGCACACTGCCAATCTCCACCTTATCATCCAGTCTGAGGATGAGATGACCTTCAGACTCCATCTCCACCAGGTTTTCTATATTCATGGTTCTGTCTCCATTTGACATTCTCTACATTTTACTCTGAAATCTTCGGACATGTCTTTTATATTTGGCATGAGTAATCTTCTCGCACAACTCTAAATTCTCCATCTATAAAAGGCTGTTCACCACTCACCATGAGAGAATAATTGCATTCTCACTCTTTTTGAGCTATATCCATATAAACTTTCTGTTAAGCTTTGTATAGTCACTTCATCTCGGTCTTATCTCCACGTTGGAGGGGTTTGTAACAGCCTCACTCCAGGAAATAAAGTTTGTTCTCTTGCGCAAGTCGCCGATGTCAAATACCGAGCTTAAAGAGCAATTTTGACTATTGATTGCTCATTCTAAATTTCTACCACAACAAAAGTTATGGTGGGCATTGAAAAAAACAAGAAAAAGAAAAGATAGAGATCTAACGGTCACAAACAATTGTATCCTTTAATTTTTTTATTATTTCTGTTTCCTTTCATCTATCAAATTTTTAATTCAAAAACAATTTTAGGATACTTTTGTATTAAGAATTTAAGAAGGGGTATGTGAAGAAAAAAAATATAGGAACCATTGATTCTCTCTCTATATCTATCTATCTATCTATTTATCTAAATTTCTTTTTTTTTCACCATATCCTTAGTCAGAACAAAAAGATTAAATATGAACGATTGAATCTATTAATTGTTCCTTTCCTTTTTATATTCCTCTTACCTTGTTCTTAATCAGAACGCAGCCTAACAAATCCTAAAACCAAACAAGGCACAGACGTTCAGTCAACCACAAATGTTTACGTGCACTCCTAAAACCAAACAAGGCATTTCAGTCAACCACAAATCGTGGCCAGCGTCACCCTGACCGTGATATGGTTCTCATCCCAAAACACTCAAAATCGTGGCACGCTGCACGTGATATGCCCCAAAACTCAAATCTCAAGCCAAGCCAAGCCAAGCCAAGCCAAGCCACACAACTATGTGAAATCGATTCCCCAATGCAAAGAGTGCAGTGTAGCCTCGCCCACTTGACAAGGTTCAGTTTGGCCTCTGATTTTGTTTATCGATTGCAGCTGTTTGGGTATTCGGTCTTCTGAGTTTTGTCTTTTTAGTATTAAAAAAATTATTATTTGTTAAAAAATTTATAATTTTTTGATTCTTATCGACAAAAGAAATCTGACAATGTATTTGTAATCGAATCGGATTCGTAGGTATTCAAGGACGGAGGCAGAATAAATGTTCAGTGTAATCAAAAGAATCAAAATTTATGTTCAACGATGTCAAAATAACTAATTTTTATAAGGTTAAAATTATATTTATAATAAATTATATTAAAAAAAAACTTGTCCTATGTAGTTCCGCCACTGCAGTATTTGAATTTTTTTTTTCAAGAGAGAGTTGAGGCCCTCGACTTGTCAACTACGTGATTTTTTAGACTAAAATACTTCGTAAACTTTAACTAACATTTCCTTTGGAGCCACCATTTTGTGTATTCCAGTAAATCATCGCATAATAATTTATAATAAAAACAAAGTCAGGCTCTGTTCATTTTCCATTTGCGTATGAATAGTTATATCGTTCCTCTTATGCTTCGTTTCACTATATCTATCGATTCGTTTGCTCTTGTTAACGAAGAGTAGATCTTGGAATTTCTCTTTCTTTTCCTCATTCTGTCGATGGAAAGAAATATGTCAAACACTCTAGATATATAGGTATGTGTACATAGGATCCATTGAATTGATCTATTGCGCATCTGGAATGGGATAATCAAATCCAAACACAGAGAAAGGTTTGTTTGCTTTCTTTCTTCCTAGGGT
>BRYF01000005.1:19810000-19815000 GCA_030159135.1 Actinidia polygama
TCCATTTTTATTGATCTAGGAGTACTCCACACAAAGCGTATTAGAGTACGAGTCCCATATTACTCGTGTTAAAATGAGTTATAATTTTATATGCAATGCAAATTACATCTAGTACTAGGGAAAGGAAGAAAATGCAGAAGACAATGGGTAGGATTGTATGTAGAGCTATTGACAATGGGTAGGATTTCATCAAAGATGTCTTAGTTGACTTAACGATCAACTGTCGAAGAGAGAAATGAAAGGCAATTCTAAATCTTATGGGATGTCAATGTAGTTTTTAAAAATTTTAGGAGAGAATTTATATTAAAGGCAAAATTCGGGAGGGAAAAAGATGTATTGCAACTCTGAACCTCATGGGATGTCAATGTAGTTTCTCAAACATTAGGGTATAATTTATATTAAAGTAAAACTCAGGAGAGGTCAGTGTAATTTTTAATATAATATATTGTTTTATAATTAGGAAAGCATCTTTTAAAGATTGAACCAGACTTTTCAACCGTTCATATTTGGAAGCATTTTGGGCAAGTGCGGAGGCACAACTAGACAAGAAAAAATTACACTATCACTCCATTGAAAAAATTATATTATTTTAATTTTATTAAAAAAAATACTATTATTTTATAATTATATATAATTTTATGATTTTGACCTCACTGAACTAATATCTCCTGATTTTGAACCTTCATGTTAGGCTAATTTTGATTATATAAAAAACGTTAATATTGTATATCTTATTGAGATTTTTAATATTATAAAAAATTACGTTGATCGGATACAAATTAATGGTCTATCAAAATCAATTTATATGAAGATAAATAAATATAATTCTATGTGGTACACTCATTTATTAAGTTATAAAATAGTACTGAACATGTACTAAATTATATCCGATCAACGTGATTTTTTACCCTACTAATATCTACGACAAAGTCAACAATATGAACAGTTTTTCAAGTCCTTAAAGATTAGCCTTTGGCAACCCACCTTGATATCATGTAACAGTTTGGCTATAAAAAAAAACCCTACTCCTAATTTATTTGACAACTTTTATGTTTTTTTCATATTTCAAAATTTTTGTTTACTTCAAAAGTCAACTACTTTTTTTTTGTGGAGAAAATGTGGATTTAAATGTGAAAGTCAACTAGTTAGATCCAGCTCCAATGATGGATAAAAGGAAATAAACTAAAATTTCAAGCTATTAAAAAAAGCTAGCAACGATCCCTGAATTTTCAAGTAGTCACTTCGAAAATAAATATATTGTATTGAAAAAACAGAAAATAGATAGAAACTCCAGACAAATTTAACAAAACAATTTACTTTCAGACAAACATAACAAAACATGAATAATGAAACAAACAACGTTCAAATACAACTAAATTAACAATAATAATAATTCTTAAAGATCTTACGCAATGTGTCATACAATTGCTTTTCAGGATTCGAGCTTGTACCATAACACTAAAACACGCTATTCTTGATACCCCGTGAAAAGAACCATTTTTATTCACCTCCAAATTACTCAAGCTCTCGACGCTACCCATTTCGACAATTTCCTCCACAACCCTTTGTTTCTCCTCCTCCAAAGAAAAGGGTTCACCCAAAAACTTTGCCAATCTCTTCACATGATGCAATGTGTCTCTCTTCATGTCCTCATAAGTTATGAAGAAAACACTTTCAGGGCATTCTAGGTTTGCCTTCCAATACCCTACCACATGGTCTCAATAGGGTCCATATTCAGATTTTCCTTGGTAGAACAGGTTAAATGCCTCTTCTAGTGAAAGGGGTGATGACTCCTTGACTCTTAACTTGGCCATGAAGTACCACATGGAGACGAACACATCCTTAGGGTTTCAACAAATGTAGACTATTCGACAGCCAGAATTCAGAACAGACATAGGCAATGAAGTGTATGGAATGTGGGTTGCGAAGAGGCTAGGCGAGGAAAGACTCTTGACATCTGCGACTGGGGTGCCCTAAAAAGCTTCAACTCCAAGAAAGGAACAATTTCATGAGGGTTATTAGTAAGAAGAGGGTGAGTAGAGTTGGTGTAACAAGTCCTCTTCATAATTGCGAAAATAATGGCCTTGAGCCATGTTGTGCCGGATTTAGGAGTGGAGATCAATAGAACATCGGTTGGTCGAGCCTTGAAATGTTCTTGGGTAAGCACGATATCTTCCATGGCATACATGGGGTTGTACCAAAAGCCTTCATATTGGCAGAGATGATTAGTTATCCAACCTTTCTCCTTAGGAAGAGTTGAGTCTATCTCTCTATATCTTAGGAAGCTTTCCTCATCCTTTTGGATGCTTTCATTTCTCTCTTCTATCTTGGTTTTGCTCAGAGAATCATATTGGCAAGTGACAGGGGCTGCCATGGTCAAGAAACTATCAAACTTGCTATGTGAAGTTGGAAATGGAGAAAAGAGTGCTAGGCTGTGTGTGGGACGTTATGGAAGGGCTTCCTATTTTATATTTAAAAAAAATGCCCTATTAAAAAATTGGTTTATTATTGTTTTGTTGTAGCATTCATTGGGAAAGATTCCTGTCAACTATCTCAAATCTGGATTGGAATTGTTTTTAAATTGGTTTATTATTTTAATAAAATTCGTTGTTGTAGCATTCATTGGGAAAGATTCCTCTCAACTGTCTCAAATCTGGATGGGATTTTTTTTAAGGGGATTGGAATGTCATTCCAGGTCTCTATAATTCTAATGTTTAGATGAGATTGAAATAGAAATTATGGGATTGTGGAGATGAAAGAAAATCGGACACAGACAAATTCATCTATTCCCTCCCTTGGTTTTAATTATCCACTATTCTTTTTTTATATAAATTTCTAAATATTCGTTACTTTTTTATTTTGATAGATAAAGTGTACTAGCTTTCTCTTTTTATCCTACTCTGTTTAAATTCAAATAATAAGGTTAAAACTCAAACTTTTAATAAAAAACAATTAATAACAAAAGCTAAAAAAGAAAAAGAAATAATAACTGCATTGGATACTGAACAAGTTTCGTTACTTTCTCTAAAGATGAAGTCACTTTGAAATGAGTACATATTGAGACAAATTAGAAAAGTTAAAAAGTTTCTAAGATGAAGTCACTTTGAAATGAGTACATATTGAGACAAATTAGAAAAGTTAAAAAGTTTCTGAAGACTGTATTTGAATACGTGGATTTCAAATTGAGGGATTTATTGTATAATTCAAAAAAAATAGAAGATGTTTAGTTATAGGTGGATAATGAAACTAAAGTGAAAAATAGATTAGTAGTGGAATAGATATATATTGTATAATTATGAGTATTTGCATGAAATATTTCAAATTCATCCTATTAATTAGTCATTTCACGTATATCATAATAAATCATTACTTTTGCCTTCCACTATGCACTCTATTTATTAATATTGGTCTAAATCAGAATGTATACCAAAATTGCCACAGTTAGGCATGAGGTAGAAGTCGTCCACTAGCCAATGACGCCCTTTTCTACCAGCCCTGAGTTTGGGTTGTCACAAAACCAATTACACAATATGAGATATACAAGGTTCGGCAAGATGCCTACGTTTACAGGTAGTCACACAATTGAGATTTCACTTATTCAATGCCAATGTGGGAAAAGCTACGATAGAATATCTCAACAATTGAGTCTCTCACAAATCTCTCTAGTATATTCAATAAGCCTCTCTCTCTCTCTCTCTTCATAAACCTTAAGAGATACTTTGTATACCCAAGATTTTAAGGAGTCCAAAACATCCCTAAAATTACAATACTAGGTCTTAACCAAAAAACTCACAAATCAAAATCTTAAGATCACAAGCTGGGTGGGCATACCACCGAAAAGTGTAGATTTTGGGTGGGGTAAAGAAATTCGTTTGGCCCCAGCCCCCAGGAGCTTTTTTTTGATATGTGTATTAATTATGAAATCTGATCGACTCGCTATAGTTATAAAGCAATGGAAGCTTAATTAGGTGTATTTTCTTTCTTCTTCTTCTTCGATATTGCTTGACCTCATAAGTATTCACAACTTAGAGATTTTTGAATTGAGCTTTATAAAATCAATGAGGTTCATCCAAACCTTGCTTAAATTTTAACTTCATTTGGGAGATCCAAAGTTCGACTCTCTCTATGCCATATGAGGTTTTCAGTTTTCATGGTGATCTAACACTCATATCTAACGGGGTTGATGCAAATTTATATCAAACCAAGTTCTAGAACACCCACCGTATAATTTTCTCTAACATACCCAAAAAAAAAAATCATCAAGAAGCGTATCATGAACAGTAAGAAAAACACAAATAACAGTGTAAAGTCTACCTTAAAGTGTTGTTGTAGCTACCATTAATGTGACAAACTATACTTGATGAAGATATATTATGAGCCATGTATTTTCATAACATACGCCACAATTGATTATAACATACATTATAATCGATCATAATATTTTCATAATACACAAATTATATACAGTAGAGTAAAATACCCAATGATGTATCTTAAAAGACATAAAAATCCACACCTAATCCACGAAAAGGACAAAATGAGTCATTAATTCATAGGAGACGGCGATGTAAATAAATAAAAATATTGTTTCTCCATTATGAAAACATGGGTCCCTCATCTCATTACATTTATTATGCACACACACAAAAAAGAAGACCACTACATTACGAACAAATGTTTTCATTAAAAAAAATGTATATTTATTGAATCTTTTAAAATTATTTTTGTAATTAGTCTACGTATATAAATTTCTTTGGGAGTAATAGTTTGACACTCCTCAGCACCTTAACCGGTTCACTCAACTTGAAACTAAGTTACACAGTTCACCGGTTAAACCGATAGTTTTTCCTGATCAAAACCTGACCCAATTGACAGTTCAATCGGCAATTCTGATCTGCTTTTCAAAACTATGCCATACATATATCAACGAGAGGGCCCAAGAAATCCTACCTCATTTTCTAGATAATGAAGTATCATTTGTTTTTTGTTTTTTAATTTAT
>BRYF01000005.1:19857500-19860000 GCA_030159135.1 Actinidia polygama
CAACTACAACAAGCGGTATTGGGAGACTTACAACAAAATAGAAGAGTGCTCTGAGGAGTTGGCGGTGGCGAGCTATAAGCTCGGACTGACTCCTAAGGAGATGCTCTGGGAGAACTTGACACTGCGAGCTATAAGTATGGTGTTTTTTTAGTTTTTAAAATTTTTTTTATTTAATTGTGAATTCTCCTCTTAGGGAATTTCCTAATCACACATACACAGTACGTCTCACTATAAAGGGTTACGGTAATTAGCATAGCTCTAATATTTCTTACCTTTCTCTTGACTATTTCTCTTCTTCCTTCATCAGATAGAATATATTATGAATAATTGAAGGGTTTTGATTTCTATACTCCTTTTTTTACATTTTACACTCCAAATTTTGTCTCTATTGAATAAAATTACAAAATTATCATTCTTTTTTATATTGACTTATGAGGATACTCTTGAATAATTGAAGGGTAATGTTTGTTGCAGACAAGATTGTGTTGTTTGGCATCTAGAATGATGATCTGAACTTGGAGAAGAAAAAGTCTACTGCCTCTGTTTCTTATGCTGGTTTGACAGCAAAATTATGGGAGGCTCTTCACTTATCCATTTTAGAACAAGATTTAATGTTGTTTGTTTAGATCCAGGTCTCCAATCATTGCCTGGAAAATCCTTGTATCTAAAACTGTATGGATTAAGAATTTAGTGGAGGAACAAGAAATGAAAAGGAAAAATTAATGAATTCAACCGTTACTTCTCTTTTTTCACTACAAATCTTTCCTTAAATCGTTGATGATAATACAGTCTAAAAGGAAGCTAGCTGGTAAGAAAATAGTTATGTGGGGCCTCAATCCAATAAAATCCCAACAATTAAGAGAAATATTCCTCTATGAAAACATTTTGAATATTTTGGGTGTTGATTTTTTTTCCTTTCTGTTAGGGAAAGTTGTGCCTTTGTCATAGATTTTGTGATCTGCTTGTGGGCAAAAACAACTTAAAAATACTTATTTTTAGAAGCTTCATTTTAATGTTTCTTAACTTGTGCTTTTGAATAATTAATTTTTAACACTTTTTTAACTTTTTTTAACACTAGTTCAACTACAACAAACACCCACATTTTAATGTTATAAAACTAGTTAGTGGAGACTATCTAGAACCTTCTTGAGAACTTATCAAATTTTTTTTTAGAGTTTTGTAGTATTTATAAATGTTCTTCTAAAAATGTTTAAAGAATGATTTGAGAAATAAAGCAAGGCACGCAAGAAATTTCTTAAAACTACTTACAAATGTTGGAAACTTTTCTAGAAACATTTAATCATAAATGAATTGAAAATTTTATTGAACTACACAACTCGAAGATTAAAAAAATCATGAAATATTCATATAAGTTTCAGCAAGTGTTTTAAAGATTTCTTGTTTTTTTAACAAAAAATTCTACTTAAAAAATAGGTTGAATCCTTGTAATGGGTGTAAAAGTTTTTGATCTTATGCCCCGTTTTAAGTTTCTACATCATGTTTATATTGCCAAATTTGACATCAAGAATTCTCATCTACAATGATTATCAAAGCGTTTTAGATTGCTAAAAAGTCAATTAGATAATTGTTGATCTGTCCTCGACTTAAAATTATAAGATAATTGTTGATCTGTCCTTGACTTAAAATTTTGATATCTATCAGTGTCACTAGTATAAGAAGAAGATGCAATCTAATAGTCAAATCTGTTAATTATTAGTTTCAGAAAAATTTAAAAATTGAACACAGCCCAACTGTGGCTTCTGGAAGATGTTGGTGACTTGAACGAGCTGCAATACAATAACATTGAAAAAAGCTGTTGAAGTTGTCCTGGGATGACTCTCTGACGGTTAAATAAGATGACTGTAAGTAGCAAGTGAATGTAGAGAGAAAGAGAGTGTTTTAGCTTAGAGTGGCTTAGATTGCTTTCATTTGAGTGAATAAGGGATGGCTTTGTATAGCACAGTTCGGCGCATACCTGGACGTGCCAATTGCCATGTTACTAGACAGACTGCATCTCAGCGTATAACTAGACGTGTTGATTGCTGTGTCAGTGAGTAGGTGGCTAACTCAGCCATACCCTTAAGGTCTGGTTGGTAACTAATCATTATGCTGCCAACGTCTCGACCCAAGCATGGGGGCTATCAGAGAAAATCTCGTCATGCAAGCTACCTTCTGTCCTATGTTGTGTCTCAGGATCGCCGCATACCGTTGCCCCTCAACCAAGCTTCGGTGCAATGATCTTGTCGAGCTTGCTATAGAGCGACAGCTTGGCGGCGATGCTTGCCCTAACTCAGACGGAGCTAATGTCTAGTAGTGTCTCGACCGAGCTTCGGTACAAATTCCCCACCGAACTTGCTTTATAGCAATAACTTGACGATGGTGCCTGCCCTAGCTCGGCCAGAACTGATAGTCTTGTATTTTTATCCCATTACAAAAAGGAAAAAAAAAAGTTAGTAGATCCGATAGCTGACATTTAATATGTCCCTTACTTTTTCCTTTC
>BRYF01000005.1:19887500-19892500 GCA_030159135.1 Actinidia polygama
AGATATAGTCCTTCTGTCAATACATGTTATTATTTTATACCAAGAAAAAATATATAAAAACTCACATGGCCATTTTATGGACAAAATTAAAACTTTGGTCAAGCTATATGGACCTGGTAAAAGTACCCTATGTTGGGCATAGAATTTTTCCTATTAAGTATTGGCAATTGTGTATGTTAAAATATATTTTATGTTTTTACTTTGTTTTATTTTACCAACGAGTGTTTGAGAGTGTTTTAGTTTGTTAATCCACCCCGGAATAGAGAGATTTGTAATGTTTTGGGTTCAATCTGCAAGTTCAAGAAATATCATGAGCTAAAACGTGAAGACAGGCAATGGCAGCGGCTTAAAATGCAATTTAGTGGTAGTCTGACCATCGGTGCATAGTTATCAGAACCGAACCGGCCGGTCGAACCGGTTCAACCGGGAACCGGAGCTCAGACCGGCTTGATTTTATTATTTTATCGGAAATGTATGTGAACCGCTTTAAACCGGGCGAACCGTCCGATTTTTTGAAAAACCGGTGAACCGGACGAGTTTTTAAAACTGTTTTCAGGCGGCGGTGGCGGGGGAGATCCGACGGAGAATCGGCTGGAGGAGGACTCACGGGAGTGGCGGCCGAAGGTGGAGTAGTAGTGAGAGTGCGGCGGCGACCCCGTCGGGCTCAGCACCGGCGTTGAGTGGAACGACGCCATCGTCTATCTTCTTGTCGTCGTACGAGTCTGTACGAGTCCCGTGACAGACTCTGCACATAGTACGCCAGCCTCCGTGGCGGCGACGAGGTGCTAGCTCGTCATTGCCGAGTCTTTCTTCTCGTGCCTGTGCCCTGCATTTCTCTCAAAATGTGAAGTGAGAGAGAGACTGAGAGAGTGGAGCTTTGGTTTTGCCGTTTGGGGTTGTTTGCATTTTGGGAGTGTCATGATAGTATTACCACTGACAGCACATGAGATGACAAAGTGTTGGTGTGTTGTCAGGGAAGGGAAGGACATGTGAGAAGACTTCTCACACAGACCAAACTTTATATTAAATAATAAAATATTTTTTAAATTTAAATATTTTTTTATTATTTATTAATTATATGACCGGTTGAACTCCGGTTGAACCGGTTGAACCAGTGAATCATTGAACCAGTGCATTGACCGGTTCAAGCACCGATTCGGTTCTGATAACTATGCATCGGTGGATGCCATTCCATTGTCGATCATTTGATTCTGATGTGGTCCGCCCGATTGATGCTTGGGCGGTGGTCAAGCGGACGACTTTATTCCGTTTTGGTAATTTATGATGTTTAGCAAATTTTTAAAGTGTTTTGCTATTGACCGTTCAATGGACGGTCAATAAGGAGCACAAAATAATAATAAAAATTAATTTTTGATACACTTTTTAATACACTTTCACATATTTTTATACACTTTTTTATATTTTTTTATACAATTTCATATTTTTCTAGACATTATTGATAGCCCATTGGGCTATTTTTAGCATTTTTCATTTTTAAATAGTCAGAGTTGGAAGAAGGTTTTATATACAAAGACAGCAAGTTGCACGTCTCTATACTTAAGTACGCCTTGATATAAGATTGAAAGAGAATGTTTTATGAACTTGAGAGTTTCTGAAGAAGATCTTTGATTTACGTGCTTCACAATATCTCTCAAGGGCAGGGGGAGGCACATGGTGCCCAGAGGGGCACCTGCCCCCCTCAGGTTTAAATTTTTTTTTGGCTCTGTCACTACTCAAGGGTGTTCATTAAAACATTCATTTTTAAAGTTGAAACTCTTTGGATGGACTCAAAGCCAATAGCATGTTGATCCAAAAATTTCCGAGTTGTTCGTAGTGATCGGGTCCATAAGGAGATTGGCATGGGTAGCGGTCAATGAGGATTTGGTAAGAGCTTCAAGGCCGTAATGTGTATTCATGATAGGATTGTGAAAAAACTCTCTTATATTCGCTTAATTTCTTTTATAGTGCATTCTTCTTAAATTTTAATTCAGTAATTTTTTTTCTACATTAGAATTTTTCCCGTAAATACCTATGCGCTTTACATATTGTGTATTCAGTGATTGCTTTCATAATGTTAAATCCATTATTACAGGCAAAGTTTTAAAAGTGGTTTTTTCACCCTCTAAAAAAGCCCATGTAAGCTTTAGGTTCTTAGTTTTTATTATATTTTTTTTGATCAGGTAAATAAATAATTCATTGATCAATGAAAAATACACAAATCTCCGGACATGCCCAAGAGACAGCCAGAAAGCCTATAGCCTAAACAACAACACTCCAAAAAGGAGCAGAAACCAAGCATATCGAGAGGACCAAACTACCCTAGAGCAGCCAAATAACCAAAATAGGAAAACCCCTAAAACTAACAGGGAACATAACCCATTAAATTCCAAACACACACCCCTTAAGGAAAGGAGCAAGGAAGAACACATTAAGAGCTTATATATGGGCTTCAGATGAACAACTACCACTAATTGCAGAAACAGATTGGCCATCATCCACAATAGATGGAACAGAGGTTCGCCTATTCCAATCTACATTAGCAACAATAGCAGGAATCAACAGCAGCAGCAGGATCACTAACTGATGGAATAGATAGGCCGACAACCACAACATAAATACAGAGGATGGCCCTATCCAAGACATCAGTAGCAACAACAAGAATATCGCATCTAGAAACAAGATCACTGATGGCAGAAATTCAATAGGAATGAGGATCAGCTAGATAACTGAAGCAGACTTAGCACCCAAAACCCAACTACAGCATTGACAGCAAGCACTAGCAGCAGCAAGAACTTGGGAGGAGGATCAGACTCAACATCAAAACACTGCAGCATCTTTAACACGAAGACCTGAGCTCTTAGCAAGAGCCCATTGACTGGGACTCTCAGCAAGAGCCCACTGACTTTTTTTTATAACAAAGAAAAAGAAAACAACAAAGGACATGGGCTCTTAGCAAGAGCCCACAGTCTGGGACCTGGGCATTTAGCAAGAGCCCACTGACTTTTTTTCTAACCAAAGAAAAAGAAAACAAAAAGGGACATGGGCTCTTAGCAAGAGCCAACTGTCTGGGACCTGGGCTTTCAGCAAGAGCCAATTGACTTTTTTTAAGCTAGAAAAAGATGAAGAAAAATAAGAACAAGAGGAGAATAACTACAAGTTCTGGAAGATATTTTGAGCAGCAAGATCCCAGAAGCAGAATCAGCAGAGCAGCATTAACAAAAGACTACACTAAGCTAAACCCCAATAAAATTCGCAACAGCAAGAACACTAATTGAAGCAGCCAACCACCACACCAAGGGGATAAGGGACACTACCAGCAGCAACAACAACAACCTTGTAATTTGAACCAAGTCCTAATAGCAATTTTGTAGAATCCAGCAACAACACAATAATAGAGGATTAGACAGACCTCAACACCAATTTTGAATCAGCAGCAACAAAACTTATGTAACCAGACTCCAGCAATCAATATAGAATATCAGCAGCAGAAGCATCAAACCCTTATCTATCCAAGATTACTACTCCAGAATTAGCAGATTCAAGAGAGGAGCTACAACAAATGGGACAGAACCTGCAAGCTACAACACAACATACAATCCCTGCAAATCTTCCTGCAATCAACCTTTAGTCCATAACAAGAAAGCATACAATTATATGTAGATTGTTAGGAACACCAACGACTAAGCGAAATGATTGCTAAAAAGCCTTTGATGGCCTTTTTCATAATCACACCTAATGACTATGTGACCTTCAACTGAACCAAGACGTGAGGTTAATCTTTCCTCACTTTGTAGATATTCTTCTTCAATAGCACATATTGTATCTATCTTCAGTTCATCATCGGAATCGGAATCGGAATCGGAGTTCGGAATCAGAGTTCTGGACATATTGTTTCTAAGATAGCAAGCCAGAGACAAAGGAATAAAAAAAGAACAAATAAAGTTCTAAGAAGATTTGAGTTGGGTTAAATGACAAATATTGAGGATGTAATATTTATAGTTGGAATGCCATATGATTTAAAAATATGAAAAATTACAGAAAAAATCTTAGAATTTGACTATGAGAACATATTAATCCCTATAATTTTAATTATAATAAATCGAACCCTATAATTTCAATTAATCTAGTAATAATTTACATCATTTATTAGTCTCCATCCACTTATAGATAACGAAACCAATTGATTTTCTCTCAAAATACACTGAGACCACGTCGTATAAAGTTATCTCATTTTTAAAGGACTAATTGAACCATTACCATTCTAAAATGGTAGAACCGCAGTAGAATTTTGGTCTCTTTAATATATAAATACAACATCTAAACTTTCTAATTTGTATTGTTAATTGATTCGATTAGAATTTTAAAAAGAAGTAGCCTATACAGAGTCGTTTTCATGCATTTTGGCGGGAACTGTAACATACTGGTTTTCACAATCCGAAAAAGTGAATATAATTATATAAAAAAATAATAGTAATTCCAATTCGGGAATTTTATAAAACAATCAGCAGAGTTTCCGAGTATTTAATGATACCCCCGTCTCAATACTACCCTGATAACAAACAATAATAACAATTATAAAGGCACCATTTAAAAGAATTATAACCATCCAAACTTATTAAGTTGTCCAAACTTTAACTACAATTACAAGTAGCTAATGAGAAACTATAACTAAAGTTTTACAGAGTTACAAGCATAAATCTTGGCCTTATGGCCATGCATGTTTAAAAGAGAGTCAAGCTCACAAGTGCACTAACAAATAGATAAAAAAAGGTATGTTTAAAAACTCTCAAGGCATAGGATCTGCATTGTCAGTTGAAAAAATATGTCAATATAAAAACATGAGTCGAAACTCAATAGGATGCTAACTAAATATATGAATAAGAAATTGTAAGTGGGCACACCACTTTCTTATAAACATACACATATAATAGTACAATTAATGGTTTTAAGTAATATCACTTCAAGAAGGGGAATAAAGTATGTCTAACAACTTCAAATGG
>BRYF01000005.1:19957500-19960000 GCA_030159135.1 Actinidia polygama
ACTTGGTTGATAGCTAACCATCACATCGCCGACGTCTCGATCCAAGCGTGGGGGCTGTCAGAAAAATCTCGTCGTGCAGGTCACCTTGGTCCCCTGATATGCCTCGGAATTGCCGTTGACCGTTGTGTCTTGACCAAACTTTTGTGCGGTGATCCTGCAGAGCTTGCTTGGCAACGATGTTTGATCTAGCTTGGGTGGAGACATTGTTATGTCTTGACTGAACCCCAACATAGAGACCCCCACCAAATTTGTTGTATAGTGATAACCGGACAATGAAAACATCTTTATTTGGCTAGAAAAGTAAGAAATGTTATAGGTAACCACAAAATATACCAGAAAAGTAACGAGGAGTGGTGTACATAAAATTCATTATTTATATTTTGAGTTGCACTATGATGAATATAGGAGTCTGTTGTTCACTATTTTATTGTGAGACCCTAAACTCTAATCTCATAATTAGTCATGCATATATACGGTAATTAAGTTAATTAACGTAGATTAATGAGTAGTGTGAATTAGTTTGGGGTTAAAATGAGATTATTAAACTATTGTTGGTAAATTTTATGGGTTAAAGTACAAGAATTAAAAGTTATAGGTTGAAAACGTGAATATTAACCTGGTGTGGGGTTAAATTGAAAGATTCAAAACTTTTGAGATTAAATTAAAGAAGATATTAAAGTTGGAGGAAAAAAGTATAATTTTATAAAATAAAGTGTGTATGTGTGCAAGTGCATGGGGGTGCACGTGCGTGTGTGAGGAGTGAGAGATAGCTTCAGCTTTCACAAAAACAAAACAAAACAAAAACAAAAACGAAAACAAAACAGAAAGAGAAAAGGGAAAGAGAGAGATACGAAAGAAAGAGAACAGAGAGAGAGGAAGGAAAGGGTATTGAGAAACCACTTTTTTTTTTGGGCGGAGCAACCCAGACAGTCTTTGAGAGAGGTAACTGTTACAACCATGGTGGAGTAAAATTTTGATTGTTAGTTTTTTTTTTTTTGTGTGTGTGTGTTTTTGGATGGGGGGTTTCTGACCCCTAATTTCTTTCTTGTCACTGTTTTGTTGTTGCTTCATGCTGGTTAAATTAGCTTGGACAAATTTCACTAAACCATATGTGATTTCATGGCTTATTGAGTTAAAATAGAACTTGAATTGTTGTTGATTAAAAAACAATAATAATAATAATTTAAAAGTGGGTCTTCAATTTTTGGGAAAATGAGAATAGCTGAATCGCAGCTTTTGGTTGTGTGTAATGGCTGCCCAGAACTGGAAATTATCCAGTGTGGGCGGATGAATTTTTAGTCGTATGAATAGTCGTTTCCTATGTTTTTCAGTGTTCTGGATCTGATTATATGGTCCGTTTAGCCTAATTCTAAAGTTAAAATAACGTGTTACATAAAGTGGTAATCAACGGTTATAATGAGCGTAATTAGTGACAATCAACGGTAAAGAATTATCCGATTGGTGTAAATTTTTAATAGGATGTAATTACTATCATTTAAGGAGAATATGTCGGAATAAATTATACATTTATGGGCATGAGGTGTATACATTCAATATATCACAATGAGGTATTGTGTGAGAAACTTGAGAGGGTATGAGGTGGGTGTAGACACTGCATATGTTAAATTTTTATCATTAATATGTATATATTGTGTTCATACACTGATTAGTTGGTGACTAGCAGGGGCTAAAGAAGGAGAAGGGCCTTCAAGGCAAACTTAAGCGTGACTTGACTGCGGTGTGGGTGCAGTGACAGGTGAGAAATAAAATATATGATAATATTATTCATATTGAACTGTTTATGTTTCATATGATGAATGATGAAAATTATATCCATCAGATGTTTATATATGAGGTGATTATATGATTTTGAATGAGGTGATGTGGCAATGCATATCATTTATATTGTGTGTTTGCATTGCACTGGAGGAAGGCTTAGTCATGAGAGACTTAGCCTAGGGATGTGACCAGTAGGGGCATTCCCTGAGGGATGTGACCAGTAGGAGCATTCCTTGATAACGAGCCGTCGATATTTGGGCTAACGTTATCTAAACTTGCGCGCACATGTGGGTGTTGCATTATTGCATTGATTATCTCTACTTTTGGATATCTATGATGGATAGTAATTCTAGATCATTTCATATGAATTTAATTATCTATAGTGAGCACGTTGATTATTAGCTCACACCTACACAGATTGTTTTGACAGGTGAGACAATATGGTTAGTTATCTGGTTCACTGGAGTTACAATCCTAAACGTGGTGATCATCCTTGTTGAAGTTGGAGTCACAGGCAGAACTCGGGGTAGTTCTCCCTTTGTACACTTTTGATTTGTCTTGTGTTAGGCTGTATGTATGTCTTATGTTAAAGAGAGAGTGTTTATGTTCAGTCTAGATGTGTGTATGTATGACTATTTTGTGGTTTGAGTGTTTGACTTTAATTATCAGTGTATATGAGAAATGTCTGAGTACTTTATGTCTTGTTGAACATTGAGGTAAT
>BRYF01000005.1:20042500-20047500 GCA_030159135.1 Actinidia polygama
AATTTCTGTCACACGGACTTGGCACTTTGGGGGGAGTATGTCGACACAATATGATAAGGGGGTGGGTGGGTGGGTGGGGTGCGGTGCAGGATCAGCGTTGAATTTAGCTCAAATCACTTAGACAAGCCTATTCTCTCTATTCTTGGCCGACGAGGTTGGTGTCCAATTTGTATCCTTAATCTGTGTTCATCTGTATCTCTGTCTTGTTCTTGTGGGTGGCGGGGTGAGGGGGTGGGGGGGATGAGAGAGAGAGAGAGATGGGAACTGTTGTTATTCATGGACTTAATGGCCCAGACAACTCACCAGAGGCCAGTACCGGTGTCAGACACATGTACAGAACCGTTTCTGGTGCGCTCCAGACACATCCAAGATGCAAATCAAAAGTGTATGACTTTCTTTAAATTTTTCCGATTGGACACTTTGGGGACACCTTTGGACACTCAAGGGAAGGGACACTCAGGACACACATAGGACGCTTTCTAACTTCATTTGTTGAGACTTACAACATCTTTACAAGTTTAGGATTTTCAGGAAAAAAAACAAGATTCGGGTTTTCAAATCTACACCACGTGTTTCCAAATCTGAATGGAGATCTCCTCTCCTAATTCCCCTCAAATATAGCATAATGGGGCAGTGATATGACAAGTGTCTGAACAATAAACTATTCTACTCCAATCAGCTAACATCAGGGATGTGTCGATGTGTGACATGAAGACCTTCTCCTGGCCGTTAGACCAAATCAATGGTTATTCCAGAAGAGGCAAATCCAAGACACACTACTCCGAGAAATCGAATTTGCATGAGTCTACTATCCGACCCACCCCACCTTTCAACAGAAAAGCCACAGTATTAAAATCACCTCCTAAACACCAGCACCATTCTATCTAAAAGAAATATCAACTAGTTATGTCTACATATCTCCTCTCACCAAATCATCCACCAGATCAAATAGACCCATAAAATAGACCCGTAAAAATCCTTGCTAAATCATCCTCCATGCAGCTGATCAAGAAAGAGATAGACCTCCTTCTAACAATATTCTTAAAACCCTGCTGTCCTACAAGAGAAGGAAGTCAGGGTGTTAGCATTTCTGTAAAAGGTTTCCCGAATATCCATCACTTGAAGCCCTACACTATTGGGATCATCCCAAGGAGAGAATTGATTCAAGTGTTTTCTTCGTCACTTTCTTAGCCAGTTCTATGATCTTGGCTAAAGAAAAGAATGATAGAGAAATTTTGACCTTCATATCTGCCTCTTCCAGTACCCCATTCATAAGTGGAAGGCCGGAATGAACCGCAGATAACCGAACCGGGTTAGAGATACTGGCACTGGCCATAAGGGTGGAGGCAGTTTAACACCACCATAGGCTGTCAGTAAGGAAGAGGAGCATATAAGTTAGGTTGCACCATTTGTGTAAGACTTAGATCAATCAAGGAGAAGCGCTTTCAGACTCATTTGCTTAGCAAATCTCTAATTAGTCTTGTCTTCTCCGGTGCCGATCACAGTCCAAGAAGTAGTCTTTCCCCACTTGCTAGCAGAAAGTACACTCGCGGGGACTACCACAAGCACTGCTTGTAAATCCCAAAAATTCCCATTTAACAAATCTGCCACCCCAAATACTATCACCACCTCCACCCCTATATATTCTGTCTTCATCTCTTGAATACAAATCAATATGCCTTCCAATCCTTCATAATGGTTGCACTGATGAATGTTTAGTAGTCGCATTCAGCCCCCTAATTCCACCTAATAACTTCAAGCTTCATGATTACACTGCTAACATCCCTTCCCCTTTCTACTTTTATAATTCACAGACCACTGCAGTTTCTTCAATTCCCCTTCCTGTCTGTTCTTCTGTCTCTCTCCTTCGTTGCTCTTAACTACACTCAGAGTTGTGCCACCTTGCCTTAATCAGCTCAAACAATAGCATTAGCACTTTCTCAAACTCTTCACAATGCAACCCCATAAATACAATAAAACCTTTCATCCCATCCTCTTCAACACCCATTCGGAGACTGTCTCATCGCCTTCAGCACCCTCTATGCCCTCAGACACAAACTGCGCCCTTCAGGAGGCAAAACAACAACTGAAGTACATACCAAAGGCTGCATCAATTCATGACCCTGTTGCTTCATTGTGGTGATGATAGAGATTTTTGTAACTTATTATTCTCATTAGTATCATGGTCGTAGCACAAAGAGGGTGAAGAATGTTTGGAGGGGGGCTCCCATGATTTACTTTTGCACAATCCATGCAGTTTTTGTTAGGGGACTTCCATCAATCTTCTTTCTTTGTTATGTTGCAAATCTTCTATGAGGAAAAACATTTCAAGGAGGACTGAGAAGTATAGTTTCAGTTTTTTTCTTTTATTGTATTTATTTGCTAGTTGCTCCCTCTGATTTATAGGGGTGACAGACACTTTAGTCTCCATCTAAAACGATTTCATACTTATCCAAAATAAGAATTGAGAAATGTCCATACCACAATGAAACAAAAAAGTATTCATGTTGTCTTAGTTGTTACAGAAGTGAGCTATGATTAAGTAAGGCTGAAAGGGAAAAAATCCAATCCATACTAGAAGTTGCATATAAGGATTCCAACCCCTACACCACAATCATTCTACAAACGAGATAGGCTTTGGCTAGCCATTCAACCTCCAATGTGACAGAAAATCTTGATTAATTCAAGTGGGAATTCAGGGGTTCATGTAACAAAACAATCATATTTTTGGATATCTTTTTTTGCTGTTTGTTGACTTCTTAGGAGATAATATACACTTGTACATACAGGCATCAGTCCGTACAGTATTGCCTTCTACTGCTGGTACTTTTTTTATTAAATTTTTATTATCCCAAAAAATTGCACCATGCATTACATGAACCAGGTTTAATAAACAAATCGCAGTCATTTCAATCATGTTTAAAATTTTGAATCATCTCATTAATCTTCTATCACCTTCGAACTTTTCATGTTTACTAAATTGTTTTCCTCAAAAAAAAAAAGATGTATGAGAAAGATTTTTATTCTTCATGCATAAAGTGAATCAAACAGGAATTATCGGAAAGTAAAGGGGAAAACAGAGTGGTAGCATATAAAAGTCATCCAGAGATTGCTAGCTTGAGGAGAAACTATTTCAAGCATATGAAACAGATAAATCCACAAAGAATGCAATTTTTGGAAACAGACAGAAAGTAGCTTACCGCTATGGCAACTAAACATAGAATATCCCTTGCACCAATTCGCCCCATATGAGATAAAAGAATAGCTGTCAAAACCTGAAGCGACTTCAATCCACCTTTCTTTTTTTGCCTACTTTTCTTTATAATACTTTCGTTTCCAATTGCCTTCTCAACTTGTTCATTATCATCACTGAGACCATTGTAATGACCAGCAGAATCAGGCCTGTTACAGCAATATTGAGATTGCAGATATGCAGCTGCCCCACCACCAACTATGACACCAGTAGCAAGAAGCAAAATTTTCCTGCAGAAAAATAAAAAGAAAATTGGGAAGAAGGAAATGTGTAAACGAAAATAAAAGGAACATATGACTGCACAGTTATGTTCAAAAGCCAAGAATTTAAAGTCGGTCCGAGGACCACCCTCTATCTAAACAAGTATCAATTGCCTGATGAAGCCAAGGCTTAGCCCAGTGGTAAGGGCAAGCCTTACCAAGACTTCGGTCTTGAGTTCGAGCTTCACCACTTGCCCCCGGGCATATAGCATATTGGCAAAGGGTGAGCGTCCGGGATACGAGCTAACACTCGGAGGTCCCACGTTCGATTTCTGGTTGCTGCATTGCATAACCGCGTTTACACCATGTGGGTGTGAAGGGCTAGCTGCCACAGGCAACAGAATAGTTTGGGCTTTAGAACCTGGGATACTGTTGTTAATCAAAAAAAAAAGTATCAATTGCCTAATATTAGTTTAAATCTTGCCAAACCAAGATTTTAAAATTGGCATATCCTACCACCAAAGGTCCCAATTTCTACGAAAAATAAGTACTATCCGAAATTCCTCTTTATGACAGGAACAAAATTTCCAGAAATTGTAAGTTTTTCTAACTAAAGCTATTACTAGATAATGCCAAATGAAGCACAATCCAAGTAGATTTGGTTAATATAAAAATGATTCCCTTGGAGGTCATTTATTGGGAGCCATTACTACAAAAGAGCATACCATGCTCGAGCCTGTGGACAGCGATCTTATCCCCCTCAAAGTAGGTCTACCCCATTGCTTTTATAGGATAAAGTTCCAATTGCTTCTTATTATCCTTTTTTGGCTTCCTAATTCAATAGAAGAGTCCATTCCAAATGCGGAATCCACCAAAGTTTTGCAAATGTAACCTCTCGCAATTTCACTATCATAACTTTTAAGTAACAGAACAAAAATTTATCCGCAGAGAGAAGAATTTCAACTAACCAACAACAGAACTTTGCTTTGGAGTTGAAAAAGAAAGAAAAGAAAATTTCAATTTCAATGCCAAACTTGGAAAGAGAGAGATTTATTTACAAGAAAGATGTGCAACCTCTTGCATCCACAGCTACTATTCAGGTAAAACATGGTAAGGAGCACGCATTGGTAGTGTTTCCGCATGAATCTATCCCAAATGAATCCTTCTCTACACCTTACTGGCAGATGTAACAAAACTACCACATTGTTCTCCTCCTTTCAATGGTCTATTCAAGAACTAAGTCTATGCCATTAGCTCTCAAGCACATAGTTGCCAAAATAGTACGAGTCACAATTCAATTCACAATTGGATTCACAATTCATGCAAAATTGAACCATGTGAAGAGTTAGCCACCAACTCAACTAAAAGCTTAAGCTATTAGAGAGAGGAGCAACTTTATTATTTATTACATTCTCAACACGCCCGCTCACGTGTGGCTGGGCTCTCCTCATAAGCGGGCCAAACACGTGCAAACATTTAATTAAGTAGATGGTGAGATTTGAACACAGGATCTATTGCCTGCTCTGATACCATGTGAATGAGTTAGC
>BRYF01000005.1:20055000-20057500 GCA_030159135.1 Actinidia polygama
AAAAAAGTTTATCAGTTTATCAAAATTTTATACATTTTTTAGTTCTTTTTGAAAAGAGAAATGGAAAATGTAAAAAAATTGATCAATTTTGAAGAAACTTTTTTTACTAAAGAGTGAAGACAGGAAAATTAGCTCATAAATATTTTATACTTTTTAAAAGTTGGTTTTACTTGGAGGAATTAAAACTATAAAAATTTTGATAAATTTAGGGAGGGAAATATTTTCCATGCTACCAATAGCTTAATTTTTTTTTTTTTTGTCTTTGGCAGACTTCTTTCAAATCTGATTAACAAATGTTATATTTTTAGAATCCTCTAATCAAGAAAAAAATAAATATTTTTTTGATTAAATAGTGAAAAAAATAATTAAAAATCAAAATATTAAAAAATAAATCAGCTAAATTAGTTCAAAATTAAACTATTTTATCTAGCCCAAACTAGGCCTAGATATAATTTGTATTGTCTTGAATTATAAATTTTTATAACTTAAATTTTAAAAATTTATTTTTAATCGATTTCAAATTTTGAAATTCTATACTAAATATGAAATTCGGAATAAAAAATTCTTTTTTTTGTTCTCCAAACTAATAGATCTAACTTTAACCATGCACTCAAATCTAACGGTATAATTAGATTTAAGAATAATGCTAAAGTTACTCCATAAATTATCGTGTTGATGTATATACTCTAAGGGTATTTTGGTCTTTTTACTCTAACATAGTTTACCTATATAAATATTTATTCCTTCTTTGTAATACATACATCATTAATACAATTCTTCTTTTCTCCCTCTTTCTTTCTTCTTCTATCTCAAACTCTCTCTATATATGTATACATATATATACATGTATATATATTCTAACATGGTATCAAAGTTAGTTTTACAGCTACTATAGTTGGCCACCACCATCACACGCCTGCGCCAACACCACCATTCACAGCCGCCAGTCTTCTACCTCTGATTTTCTTCTCTTTTCTGTATTCGGCCAATTGAGAATCTGGTTCAATCTTAGATTTCATCACACCATCGTATTCCTCGTCGTGTTATGAGTTCAACAAAGCCAAAAACACCGCCATACGCCATCACACGCGCCTCCACACGCTGCCTCAACAAATTCGCGTTAGATCTACTCTCGGCGAGTGACAACACGCGCCAGTGATGTCAGCGTCACGTCAGCCCTACTGCACCTCTATGACATCATCGTGACATCATCCCTACAGCAGCTACTGTGATGTCAGCCCTATGCAGCTACTGTGACATCATCGTGATGTCATCCCTACTGTAGCTACTGTGACGTCAGCTTTACACATCACATGCCACGTCACTTGCCACATCAGCATCTGTGTGCCACGTCACCTGCCACCTCAACATCTGTGGCCACATCACCTGCCACCTCAGCACCTATGCCATGTCATATGCTGCTCTGGTAAATTGCAATTTAGCCCCTGAAGTTTCTATTTTTTGTAATTTGGCCCCTAAAGTTTTTGATTTCTGTAATTTGGTCCTTGAAGTTTCTAATTTCTGCAGTTTCTGATTTCTGTAATTTAACTCCTGGAGTTTCTGACTTCCGAAATTTAGCCCCTGGAGTTTTTGATTTCTATAATTTGGCCCCTGAAGTTTGCAACTCTTCATCTTTTGACTTCCAGGTTCACCTCCTAGAGTAATTTGGGTGTTCTGATTCCATTTATGCACTCAGTTTTTTCTATTTCTACATCGTTACTATTGTAGCTACTATTCTTGCACTATTTTTCTATAGTTTTCTCTGTAATTTGTACATTAGGGATCGATTTAAAACTTCTAGACCTAGGGATTTTTCAAACTCTAGTGCTCGGTCCTCTGGTTTGGCCTCTTGGCATAATAAGTGCACTTACTGTCATGCTACAGATCATTGCTTGCTTACTTGTCCTGTTCGGGTTTGCAAGTATTATTGCCAGCAAGGTCCTAGACATTATCTATCCGCCTGTCCCAGGGTTCCTACCTGACGAGAGACCCGTCCTCAGTCCACTACTGCTACTGCTAGGGTTTCCTCTACTGCTTCCGTCTCTTCTACCCTGATTGATGTTAGTGATCTTCCTGCTCTTGTTCAGTAAATTCTATCTACTTCTGGTAATCATTATACTGCCTTGTTTGGCTCTTTAGGTATATCCCCATGGTACTTTGACTCCGGGTATAGTAATCATATAACCTCTAATTTATCTACATTCTCCTCTAAATCATCTGAGTCTTCATTTCCTGACATCTATACTGCTAGTGGTTCTTCCATGACTATTGATCATGTTGGGCATGTCTCTACTTTTGCTCTGTCCCTTCCACATACATACTATGTCCGTAAACTTGCTCTTAATCTTGTTTCTGTTGGTCAATTATATAATCTTGGTCTTACTATTCTTTTCTCCTTTACTGGTTGTGTTGTGCAGGATCCGCGGACGGATCAGACTCTTGGGATAGGCCATATACATGATCGCCTGTTCCAGCTCGTGCATCTACATCTCCCTATCTC
>BRYF01000006.1:42500-44398 GCA_030159135.1 Actinidia polygama
TCTGCAAAGGGGAACTAAGCATTCCCCATGCATGAGGAGGCTCCAGACTCGGGGACCACTTGCTCGCAGCGCTATAGCATAGAAAAATGAACCGGGAGATCCGGCATATAAAACGCCTTTCACTCCTAACGGCAAGCCTGGAACCATTGACCCATGAATACGAATAAGCTACGCTTACGAGACCTGCAATAGGCCCGATTCTCGCTTCGAAGGTAACCTTGGTGATAAATACACATATTTCTCTATAGACAATGCATCCTTCGCGATTCGATGCCAATGACCAAAAAGAAATCATTCGACAGCTTCCGAGTCAACGAAGTCAACTACTTGGTAAACTAACTTAAGCGGGATCTGCTACTACGTAGGGTGTGGAGTCAACTGACTTTGCTTCCGCCTCTGGTACTGGTGTTTTCAGGTAGATCAACTACTGCTAGTGGGTATCGATCAGGAACTGGAACTACTGACTCTCGTGCTGCTTGCTACTTCTTATTGGTCAACAGAGTCAAAAGCAAGAGTAGTTGCTGGACGGGTGGAACTGCTCTTGGGTATGGGACTGGATAGGCTATTACTGGTGCTGGATAAAGAACTTTATATTTCACAACTGCTCATACGGCTTTAACTACTCGTGCTTATTTAACAGAATAAATGGCTTAACTAACCAATTGCTTCACCAACTGTATATTCACCTGGAACAACATCAACTTCTGTTGCTGAGTAAACAGGATCAACGGCTTAATTACCAACAGGGTCAACAGCTGCTTTTGGTTCTTTAACCTCTGCTCCATCCATGCATTTTGACCTTCGCTTCATGTATATGCGAGATCTAGGTTAGAGGGGCAAGGATAGATAGTATCTTTGACGGGATGGATGCTTTGACGAATGAATGAAAACACTTTGTGATATGGTTGCCCAACGGGCGGGGAACCTACCCGTCCTCCCAACTTAGAGATAGATCCATAGCTCAGGAGCTATCCGTAAAATTCGGGATTATCGGACCCTTATAGCTAACCTCCAGCAATGAATTTATCGGACTTAGACCTTACATACTTCACTGCGTAGGGATAACCTGAGAATCTACTTTGAGGGATAACCTTCTAATTTCTAGTTATTTCGCACACTATCGTTAGGCCTACCTTCGATCAACACGGCCTAGCGGACTTGAAACACACAGGGATTAGGTTCCATTTCAGTCAGTGCGATCAATATTACCTTTGATTTCTGATCATAGGAAGGAAAGCACTGGTCCTACCTTCACTTCATTTACGGAACGGAAGGGAAGTGTGAGCGTTCAGGGCTATCAGTCGAATCCGGTTTCGGGAAGGCCAGTGAGTGGTAGGGCTCAGCCAAGCTAAATGTAGACAAACCCCCTTCAGCCATCAGGCAGGCTCAGATATTTGGCTCGAGAAAGTGACAGTTATACCTTCCTTTCACATCACTAGCGGATCTTATACCTACCTTCGAGGCAACACGACTTAGCGGACTTTAGACACACATACAGAGATTAGGGTCAATAGAGATTTTCTCCCCTCCTTTTTCATATATCAGGCGACATGACGAATTCCAATTTCACGTTCCAGGGGGCGAGAGAGAGTGGGGAGGATAAGTGGGGGAGCCGGTTTCCATTCCCAATAAAGAATTTTATAGTGTGACCAGTGCAACAAAAGATCAGTCTTGTTCTCGGCTATGTGCTCTCTCTTTCCCTGAAGACGAAAAATGCGCATATCTTTTCAATGCACACTTCGCACCGAAATGCATCGGAGCACCTAAAATGGATTCTTCGCAGCGATTCACTGCATCGAGTTTCCGACAAGGCCTGGAGAAGCCATCTCGCCAGTGAGCTATCTATGCCGGCAGCCTTTCAGTTCCGTCTCGCGCCCTCTTGCTTATTCATTCATTGG
>BRYF01000006.1:169498-171998 GCA_030159135.1 Actinidia polygama
GCCCAAGAGCTCAAAGAGAACTATAAATTGGACAAGGCTAATTTAAGATGATTGCAATCTGGACTTTTCCCTCCCCCCAGCTGGCCACCCCTGGTTTATTTATTTATTTATTTTTAGTTTTTTTTTTTTTAGTTTTTTTTAAGCAGTTTTTTTATTATTTTTTTTTTATCAAATTTATTTCTTTTTTTTATCAAATTTTTTTTTTGGATAAACAGATTTTTTTTTGGATCTTTTGTTTATTTTTTAGTTGTAGATTTTTGGAGTCATTATTTAGAAAAATTTATAAAAGTATAAAAATATGGATCAAAATAAAAAAAATATATATAAAAATAACAAAAATACTAACAATTAATAAGCAAACACACTAATAGCTTACGAACAAATACTTTTTTCAAATGAAAAGTATCTTATGTCAATATTGATTTAGCCATGTTTAGAAAAGAGTGCATGTAATAATACACAAAAAGAGATACACGGAAATATATAAAAATATAAATTCTAATCAATATTGCCTTCAAATTCTGCCCCCGGCACGGTTGGTGCTGTACCTATTACTTCGTACCACATATGAACACAACAAAAATTAACCAATAAAATAAAATAAAATAAAATAATAAACAAAATTGATTAAAAAAATAAACAAAACTAATAAAATAAAATAAAATAAATAAAACTAAATAAAAATTAAACAAAACTAGAAAAAAAAAGAAACGCATATGGGGTGGTTCGCCTGGGTTGTAATTTCAAGCGAGAGGGATGAATATAAAAGTAAATGTCGTGGGGGGACAAGGGAGTCGGGGAGAAGTAATTTGCCTATACAAACGGAAAATAAGCCAAAGTAACCAAAAGTTTAGGAAAATAGCCCAAATGAGTTCACTATACAACAAGATGACCTATTCCACACATTTCTACGTGATTTTGGTTAGCTCTTTATTTGGACATATTTAAAATTTTAAATAATCATAATAAAAAGCTCAACAAGTACCAGTCTAGAATAAAGCCAATTCAAAAAGGGAGCAAAATGCTCTTTTGAGTTTTGACAATTTTCAAGCCACTTTCAAACCATCTGTTACAGTTGGATAAGGGCTTGCCCAACCTTCTTGTGTTGTTCGCTAGCACACTAATTAGCTGGTGATTTAAGAGTCTTCTTGCCTTTGCCAATTCATGTGTGCTAAGGTGGATTTGAGGATGATGATTTTCTGTAGTAAGAGCAATAGGAAGTCCTGTTGCTTTGTAGATGTGATAACCTTTGAGTGACCACTTGTTAGAAATTAATGGATAGAATTTAAGGAATGATTTATTAGGTGTAGAGGTGGCAACCTTTGAGTGAACACTTGTTAGAAATTAATAACACCCAATAAATATTTTTTTAAATTCTATCCATTAATTTTTAACAAGTAGCCACTCAAAAGCTGCCACATCTATAAGGCAGTAGGACTTTCTGCTTCTCTTATTGCAGAAAATCCTCATCCTGGATTCGACATAGGTAGGTATCCTGCTTGTTGCATTTTGATTGGCTAGCTCCCTCTGTTTTCTTCCTTTTATCACATAAAACACATTATTTTGTGCAATGTTTATTGTTGTAAGAGTTATTTGGCTAGCAACCAATAAACTTGTGTTTTTTGTTCTTGTTTTTAGATGGGTCTGTTTTTTTGGATTTTAACCCATCGAGTAGGGTGGAATCTTTTAAATATAAGCCATCCAATTATTGACACATAAACTATCAACTATACTCTTTAGCACGCTAATTAAATATATAACCCTTGAAAAAGTATTGAAACCTCCTTGAAGTATCCTAGTTTTAGTAGCATTCCATTAATACAAAAAAACCTACCTATTTGCAAGATGGGGGAGACCCATATCTTGAGCTAGTTTTCTCCTTCATTTTCCAAGATTCAAGTTTTTAATGGCTCAGAAACTCCAGTCCTTGTAAGCCAAAACACTACAAAATCAGAGGAGTGAGATATTGCCTCCTTAAACCATCAAGGAATGAGTCTTCAAAAATACTACTATAATAATTATGTTGCACATTTTTGTAGGAGGGATTAGCTTCTATCAAATTATTTTCATAATAGGCTTCCTTCCATACAAAATTCTCATCAAAATTGCCTCCTAATCCTTCAAAAATCGACAACTTTTTCATAGATGATGAAGTAATTTGAATGCTAACCAAAACAAAAAGTGTGAGTTCAAATAAAACAAGAAAATAGACAGGCACAAATCTCTACTTAACATTCTTAGTCTCATTGGAGACTACACCAATGATTTCTTCTTAGGTTGACTTCATAATGTCTTCGATTGTTTATTCGTTGAAGATTAACAGTTTATTCCAATCCATAATTGGACTTGAAATAATATTTGATTTGAATGTCTACTCTATTGTTGTCTCATCGCATTCGTGCACTTGTTCAATGTTGGTATGCGTACCACCATGAATACCACGTCGTGCCATGATCAATCAGGAATCAAGCACAAGCACTGATACAAACTGATGCAACGC
>BRYF01000006.1:199498-206998 GCA_030159135.1 Actinidia polygama
CCTTGAGGTTTCTAAAATGACATTAATCTCCCTTAAGATTCACATTTTGTAGATCAAATTCCCCCTTATGTTAAATCATCGTCACTCATGCATACAAAATAGCTTATGTTAGTGAATGCAATTATGTTTACCCATTTGACAAAGTGGGTGAACATTAACTACCCCTCACTGGTAGTAATGTATGAGACCCATTGTACAGATAATTAGAGAGGGGGAGGGGGGAAGAATGAGGAGGAGAAGATTGGGTCAAAGAAGATGGAGTGATTGGAGGTGATGTACTAGATTAAAAAGAAAGAGCAAGGAGAGAGAGAGAGAGAGAGAGGGGTGGGTGGGGGGTTGGATGACTTGGGTCAATGTAGAGAGAGAGAGAATGTGTCACTTGGTCGATTTAAAGAGAGAAGTTAGACTAGTACTACTTAACAATATGCCATGTGGTTTGTTGATATCGAGTGCAATTAAGTGGCTAAACATTGCTCAACAGTCATCATGTTATTAGTGAAAATGTGTAGTTTCCACTACTTTAAATGGGGACTTTCTATTATTTCAAGTGGATCCCACACATTTCCGCCAATAGTTTCTAACTCAATTTCTTTTGCTCTCTCTCCCCCCCCCCTCCCCCCATGGATGGATTAATGAAGTGGAACATTTTTTTTTTGTATGGGTCATTACGTGTATGAGATGGTGGTCTTGGTGTTATGGGGAGAAAGAGACTGTGGTGACGGTGCTGGATGTTGGTGGTGAGTGGGTTGGTGTTGGTGGTCTTTGTGTATTATATATACTGATATACATGTGCATATGTTATAGCGGAGAGAGAGGATCAGACCAAGAGGGAGGAGAGAGAAGGGATTTTACTGGGTACTGGAGGGTAAGTAAGTCATTTCATAATTTCCGTTGCTTATGTTAATTGACAAAATCTGACGGGGGATCAGTGTAATTTCTTGAACCTGAGAGGGGGAATCTGCTTTAGTCAGAAACCTAAGGAGAGGTAATTGTAATTTACTCAAGCAGTAAATTTTAATAACTAGCTTGACCTCAATTGATATATATAGAGATAGATAGACGCCCACGCAGGCAGTTGTTATTGGATATGACGATTTCCGGCAATGTGTTGTGATTGGGCATTGTAAAGTAAAAGCCTAAAAGGTGTCAACCACTGCCACGGGGGTAAATGCGAAGTGCAAGGATCACACACACACACACACACACACACACACATCATGATGAGGTTGAGGCTGGATCTATTGTCTGCCGGCGTTTGATGAGGCCTGGCCTTGTGGACTGACTTTGCATGCACTAATTAATTTGGTTTGATTAATCACCCCCCTGCAGGAAAACAATATATAAAAACAAAAAGACTAATTTATTAGCTAGATCACTAGGTGCTTCTCTAATCTAATTGATACTATCTATCGATTGATCGATCTATTTATCTATCTAAGAATGATGTCTATGTTCGATCAGTGGGAGTACTTCTGGGCATGACTTGCAGACAAACATGTTTTTTGTTTATGGCTAAAGCAATCCTCAAGCTGCTATACATACATATATATCTTGTCTACCACCCTACCATTCATACTAACTACATCATGAATATATGCAGATCCCAATATCTTTTAAATCCTCAATTTTAATCCATACTAGCTATGACGGTCTTGAATGTGCGTACAACTATGTATAATACGTACGTACTATGTCATGTACGTCTTAGTCCAATTCTTTTCTACAAGCTTTTAAAAGAGACATAAAAAAGGATACGTTCACCATAAGGAGAAGGATTATGTGGGGTTGTTTGTTTCAAGGAAGAGAGGAAGGAAATCGAGGTTTGGTTAAAAAAGATACTGTCATTTCGCCATAAATGCTGGAGCCGCGGATCTAGGTTTGGTTAGACAGCGAGCACGTTTGAGTGTAGGCGCCGAGGTCCCCCACCTGCCCCTAGGGCTCGTTTGGTGCGGACGCGCGGTTGCCATGTGCTCATGTCCCGTACGTCTTGAGGGCGGTTGTTGGCGCGTGCTTTCACGCGCCCAATAAGACACGTTCTTGCTTTGTTCCTGCCTCTTCACCTTCCTTCTTTGGTATCCTTTTGCTTTTCATCTTCTACCACTGTGTTTTGAACCTTCGAAAGCATCCTAGAGAGAGAGAGAGTGTGTCCCTCTATTTGCTACTACCATCTGATAGTCCTTCCGACCACCGTTTTGGTCTCCGACAACCGATCTTCGACCTGTACGACGTTGATTTCGTTCTGAGCTTAGCTTTGGTAAGCTTCTGGTCTTCGTCTCATTTTCTTTCTGCGATTCTTATGCTTTTTCATGATCTGTATTTGGTTTCTCGTCTCCATATCTATATTTAGGCTTTGCTTCGTATCTATTTATCCTTGAATTTTTGCTAGTTTGGTGTTTGTCTCTTTTTTTTCATTTTTGGCATGTTCGCGACGACAACCGAACTCAGCTGTTGGTTCATGACGAGGAGGCTATGGAAAGGTTTAGGGCCAAACATGGCATCCCCGCAGATGTTTACATACATCGTCCCGGACGGAACGAGGTTTCCAATCTAGTAGAGGGCAATGGGGACCACATCCCAGTCCGTATTTGGCTGATCTACCAGTCCGGGCTCCGATTCCCCATCAACCCGATGCTGAAGGAGGTAATGGCGCGCTGCCGCCTTACCTTTATGCAAGTATCCATCAACTTCATCTGAACCATGCTTGTGGTGGACACGTTGATGCGACAAATGAAGCAATCCTTCAGCACCGAGGATCTACTACAAGTCTATACTGTAGTTCAGCCAAAAAAGGAGCCAGGGAATCCCTTTGTTATGGGTAATCATTACTTGCGCCTCAGGAACTCCCTCCAGCCACAAATGAGGTTAGTTACTGATAACCTAGACAAGGACTTGTTCCTTGATGAGTTCGTTTGGGTATCAAGAAATTGGGAATTTCGAACTGGGGACGATGTTCTTTGGTTGTTCCCAAGATTCAAAGGCAGTTTACCCGACAGTGAGTGTTTTTATCTGTCAAGTCTTGTAAATTTAATACTTGCAAAATTTTTCATACCGACACTGATACTTGTTTCTGTTGTAGTGTAGAAGTCAACAATAGATTCAAATGCCAGTTTGAAGATTGCAAAAAGGCCATTCAAGTTGTGCACAATAGAAAAGCTCCGAGGGCGGTGGTCGACATTCTTGAATACGAGCCGATTTATCGGTACATGATTCTGCATAAGGCTGAAGATCCCTCTTGTCTTCCTCCCCTGCGCATCGAGGGCCAAACTTCGTAGCACGACGCCTTCAATTTAAAGTGATCCAAAGCCAAACTCAGCATTCATCACCCCCCTGTCCGAGTCCACGGTCGAGAATAGGGCGTCACCTCAAGCTCGTCGAGCTACACTTCTCCAAATTCTTTTGACATCGAGGAGGTGGAAGGGGAGGAGGCCATTAGCCAGCTCGTGCTAAACAGAAGGTGTCATGCCCCGGTCAAACGAGACCCGGCCACGTAAGCAAACAACTCAAAAAGAAGAAAAGTCAACGGAAATAATATTACAACATTTTGTCATAACATCAGAATATGAATAAATCCCTCCTGTGGGACCATGCTCTCCATGAGCTATCAAATACAAAACTACATATATGATAGTACATGGACAATGCCCACACCGGGCCAAAAGAATATTACAATTCTCCAAAAATATTTATTCACAAGTTCATTAAACAAAATAAACGAACGGCAACCATATGCCTCAAGATTCAGGAGAGACCTCGGTACTTGAAATTTATTTTATAGTAAAGGTGAGTTATCTTGAAAAAATTTAATAATGGGCTTGATGCCTCAAGCCAAAAATCATTATACATATGTATATGATGCAAACATAATGTAATGAATTATCCTTCTATTCATATCAAAATACTCCTTTTTGATTCATGATTTCTCAAATTCATAATTTTAGAAACTTTTTCTCAAAAAGTATTTATCTAATCCTTCCGAATGACACACCTAGGCTAATACATAAACCGGTCTCATCATGCCCAAGCATATGAGACAATATCCGGCCAACTTCTCGGTTACTAATCGAGGGCTTTGGCTTCCCATCCCGCGCGGGTTTTTCGGTCTCTCACCATGGACTTATTCTAAGCCATCTTACTCCGGGCACACTAATGCACCAAATCCGGTACTACCTAGAGTGTCATTCCCAAAAACAAGTTTCAAGTTCCTAGTTCCATCCTCAATTCCAAATTTCATTTCTTTTCAAACTTCTCATTTCACAACCAAATTCTATTATACATAGAGTTACAATTACTAATAATTTCAACACAACCAACATAAATATGCAAGATACCAAAAATTATCAATATAAGTCATTATTGAACAAAAATAACAATTTTAATGTAATTACTATCAAATATCTACATGTGCATTTATGAACATTAATTTAGGCAATAAAAGTGACATCCAAAGCAAAATATTTTCAATTAAATTTTTCCTATATCTCTAACTCTAAACTTTTTCTCATAAACAAATAAATTTTGCTCATCAAAATATAACTTTTTCATGTTAGGGTTTATCACTCAATTAATGCCTTAATAAACCACATTTAAGCTATTAACTCATTCCCAAAATTAAACCCTAACAAAATAACCCCCTTTACCTCCAATCAATAGAAGAAAAGCTTCAAAAAAATGGTTGAGGAGAAGGTATGGCCGAAAGTTCCACTTGAAAATATTTTTTTTGATTCCTTGCGAAGCCCTCTACGAGTAGGTAATAATCTTCCAAACAACTATTATCTATTTCCCACTCTAACTCACTCAAAAATGTGGTCAAAGTGCCAAAACCCTCTTTAGTTTAACCAGGAAAGAGAGGAAACAGAGAACAAAAGAAAAAAAAAAGGGAAAACGTGAGAATGGGAGGGGAGGGGACCACGGCAAGGAGAAAAGGAGAAAGAGACAAAATAAAGTAAAAGCTCACCTTTTCTCTTAAGCCTTGTTTGGCCTCACAATTTAATTAACTAGTGTGGGTCAAAATGATTTGGCCCATATTTTTTTTTTTACTCTATTCACTTGTAAACCTACACAAGCCCAAAATAATTTTTATTAAGCCCAATGTAATATCCACTTAGGCCCACTACACTACACATTTAAGCCCAATCAATATAAGTGACCTAATTTTAATTAAATGGGTATATATACACACACACTATATATATATACACATGGCATGCTGATATTATATACGTGTCCTAATTTTCTACATTCATAGGAGAAAAAATTTAAAACCTTACAGAAGGTGCGATCAGGTGATTCCTGTGGTTGGACCAAAAGAACCAGCCCTGGCCATCTCTATCTCGATCTCAGATAACGAGCATTCAAACGATCTTGCCCACGCTCCAGCTCAGTCCATGAGAGAGGTTGAGATCGTGCACTTTTTCAGGGAGGCTCGCGATTCGAGTTCGAGTTTGGAGGAAAATAACATGGTGAGGTTTTGGACTCTATGGCAGTAGTAGCAGTAGAAGACTACGCCAGTTGCTGATCCTCTTGCTATAGTAGTTCTCCCTACCGTCCAGGTGCCCCTGCCAGCCATTGATCCAATTACGGCACTTGCCGGTGCAATATTAGGGGTTGATCCAAGCTCTTCGAAGGCCCCACTCTCTAGCAAGAAAAAAGGGAAAGAAACTGCAAGGGCCAGTCTAGGAGGTCCAGAAGGAGGATGGGAGGGACGAGCTCAGCCCTTCTTCCACCATCAGATGCGGATGCCAAACTGTGGAAGCCCGAATTCTCTAATGTCGAGCTCGACAGATAGGTAACGGTGGCTAATTCTGCCCAGGATCACGACACCACCAACCCTTGCGCAGCAAGTCTAGGTAGGCATCGTGATCTTTGTATTTTTCAAACTTGTACTTCTGGTGTTTTATGTTTTCTCTTTTTGCAATTTTTCTTTGTAGAGCCTTTAGAGAGCTACGGTTATCTTGGACCTCATGAAGGAGCAGTCGACCAAACTTAAGAGGACCAAGAGGAAGGTGGGCAACTTGGAGTCTGAACTAAACAAGGCAAAATTCGCACTGGTTGCCACCGACCAACTGAAGTCAGATTTGCTGCTGCCGAATAGGCCCGGGATGCCAGTTATGCAGCTGCTACCTAGGCTCAAAATGAGGCTACTGTTGATAGGGCTGAAAAAGCATGTCTACAAGCGTGTCTTCAACAGAGGGATCAACCGAGCAAGGGACAATTATGACAGGCAAGTTGCTGAGCTCTGCCCCAGGATCTATATGGAAGGGTGACGTGCTTGCCTAGCCGAGCTCGGCATCCCTAAGGACAACCTTGCATCGTCCAAGGCTGCTTCTGTTGTTGTGTTTCCCAGATCTCCTAGGTCATACTCGCCCATGATCCTGCCTGGTTTTGATGATGAGGAGTTTCTGAACCGGCCTGACAAGGAGGATGAAGAAGAGGCTCTAGCACGTGTGACTATTCTGCCTTCAAGGGAGGTAGCCTACTATGCGGAGGAAACTGCCCAACTCAAGGAAGAAGCTGGGAATATAGTTGTTGAGGAAGTTGGGAAAAATGCGGCCCAGGATCCTTCTCTTGAGCCCTGAAGTGTTTTGTTTTGTTTTTGTTTTTAATGAACTTGTAGAAACAACTTTTCTTTTTGAGTCTTGTAATGGAACTTCCATTTTCTATTTTCAACTCGTTTGTATGAGACTTGATGACTTTTCTACTATCTAAGTGTATTTGCACCTAACAATCCTCTAGGGACAGGATTCGGAGCTCACATATAGCTCGGCTGAACCTTCCCTTAAATCTTTGGCTAAGTGTGCTTTGGCAAAGCCTATGGGACAAGGTTCGGAGCTCCCTTCGAGCTCGTCTAACCTTTCCCTGAATTTTTGCCAAGTACACTTAGGAAACCCTCGTGGGATAAAATTCGGAGCTCGTATAGAACTCGGCTAACTCTCCATCAAATCTCTGGAAAAGTGTACTATGGCAAAGCCTGTGGGACAAGGTCTGGAGCTCCCTTCGAGCTAGGCTAACATTTCCCTGAATTTTTGCTAAGTATACTTAGAAAAAACTCGTGGGATAGAGCTCGAAGCTCGCGTGGAGCTCGGCTAACCCTTCCCTAAATTTTTACCAAGTGCAATTTCGTGCACATCTGATGGGACACGTGGCGTGCATGGGAGATGCCACATGCGTATCTTTTGCTGGCTGGTTGACCGCGGTTGAGACGCAAAAAGTTAATGTCCATGTGCATGCTTCGCCATTTTAGATGCCTTTAGTGGCAGTTCACCTTCCTCTTTTAATGGTGGTCAGTTCCGCATAAATTGCAGTCAACTGGCCTCCCCATTAATGATGGTCCGTTTGGCTTCCATTGGCCACTATTAATAGGGCAGACCCTGCCTTTGGTTCTGCATCCCAAAACTTCAAGTTTCTCTGAGTCTGCCTTTCTCTGTAGGATTAGAGTCGATGATCTTAGAGTTTTGCCCCTCGGTGCTGCCGAGATGAAGTTGAGGCAGTGGAAGGTTCTGG
>BRYF01000006.1:256998-264498 GCA_030159135.1 Actinidia polygama
GTATTAGAGTGTTGTGGGATAATAATTTTTAGAGCAGTGCTACAGTCACCGAAGAGTATATCGAAAAGTTTACCGAAACGACCAAAACGACGTCGTTTTGGAGTTAAACGTCGTTTTGGAATTAATCCATTTGGAAATGCGGCGTCGTTTTACTCCAAAACGACGTCGTTTTGGTCGTTTCGGTAAACTCTTCGGTAAAGTCTTCGGTGACAGTAGACTTTCCCTAATTTTTAACATGGTATCAGAAGTAAGTCTTTGATGTTTCTCTTGTGGGTCAGTCTCCGTCCGAGTCTATTCCTCTCCACCAATTAAAATTTAATTTTAGTTTGGACGCATCCTTAATTTCTAACTAGTAAGATTAGCAAATTGGGTTTGATTAGAATTTCCTCTCCTAGTCGTCAATTATATACATTTTTACTCGCATTGAATCTTATCTCTTTCCTTCCATGTGAGTATTTTATATTTTATACCGAATAAACTTCCCTTGTTTGTTCCCTATTTTGGCAGAATCTTTGTCTTTATGTTTCAATTTCACTTTCTTTCTTTAGATTTAAAAAAATAAAAAGGGTAGTCCTGCAATTACCACGTGATTTACTGCATTTTTTACTATGCGGTCCAAAACGACGTCATTCAACTAAAAGCACCGCATATTTAAACAATCAAAACGACGTCATTTTTGTGTTTTATCACCAAAACAACATCGTTTTGGTGCCGCGCGGTAACAAATGCGGTAAATCATACAGTAACTATAGAATTATCAAATAAAAAAATCTTTGATTCCCTCATTGGTATAGGACGCTTTCAGCTGTTTGATGTTGGGAGCTTGAGTGCATGCGTGTCTCATACATTACCGATGAATTATTTGAAAGTTTAGTTTTAATTTTGGGAGAAGATATAATACACTCTCTTTATTTGGAGTATATGATGCACACTTTATTTAATAATTATTAGATGAGAAATTCTTAATTTGAATTTTTAAATAAACTCATAGCTAATAATGACAACTTGAATAGCAAATTAAACTTGTTTTTATTTATGGTATTGATTTGGATATGAATCGTATTGGTTTTATTATCAATATTAATGGTAATTGTTCTGAGATTTTTTGTGATGAATTATATTCGTATGTTTGATAATTTTATGAATTTTTATGGTTCTTTTATGAATTTTATAAGGCTTCAATTTTTTTTTAAAAAGGATTATGACATCATCGTACCACGTGTATATACATATATGTGATATATATATATATATATATATATATATATATATTGCTATGGATATTAGTGTGAGTTAGACACATTTAAATTTAATTGGGGTCAATTGTAAAATAGTTGGGCTAAGGGTATCTTACATTGGACTTGATGAAAATTGTAGTTGGGCATAGAAGCATATTGAATTAGATTTTAATTGGGCTTTGGTGAAATTAGTGTTGAGATGTGTGGTGATGAGCCAACCCAAGTGATTAGTGAAGAAGGGTTTTTGTGTGAGGAAGTGGGCCAATAAGTTAGCCCATGAAGAGCCTTGATTTTAATTTATGTAAGCCAAACAAGGCCTAAGGGCTTTTGGCACATTTATTACCCATCTTCTTCTCTCTTTTCATTTTTAGCCGAAACACATTTATATCTTCTCATTCACTCTCTAAGCTTGAGTTCAAAAGAGGGCTTTGATCTTAAAGTTTAGATCTAAGTGATTTAAGGTGAGATTTGAGTGATATTTATTAGGCAAGATTATCTACTCAACGGGTACTTCGATTTGAGCCAAGAAGCTTTGAAGATTGGAGCAAGTTGAAAGGCTAGGGTTTCATTCAATCTTCTTCAAGTTTTTGGAGCTTTTGCTTGGATTTGAGGTAAATGAGTTTTTCCTTGTAGGGTTTACTTTGGGTTGTTGTTAAGGGCTTAAATGTAGCATATTGAGGCACCACTGTAGTGCTTGATAAGGGGTAAGATTAAGTGCGGCATCGCTTAAGATAAGAGTTTCTGTTATCGTCCTCGGTGGTGCAGGTTCTGACCTATTGTCGAGTTAGGCAGTCCTGATCATCATAGAGTTGATCTATCACATCGGATTACAATCTTATAAGATACTTCGACAACACTCTCTTTTACTTGACCCAATTAGTACGTATGTGATCTGGTGACTATTTCTTGGTATTTTCTTGTGATTTTTTTTCTTCTAATGCAAAAATCTTAATTAGGGGACAGTGATGAAGACGCGCACGTATATAAGCCTTAGTGAATAGTTTTAACTTAGTGATGAATACATACACACATCCTTTGGTGTATTTCTTTTGTTTTCATTCCTTATTTGATCCCCTTTTTTGACATTCATATTTTGTATTTTTTTTTTTTTATTACTTATCAACATTGCTTATCGTTTAGTATATCTCACCATAGAAGTGTGTGCAACGTCTTTCTCTTGTAACTAAGTTGAAATACAAAATAATTTGGAAGCTCATCATCCACTTTCAACTGCATTTTACACGATGTCGACTTGTGCAAGTATGCGTTGAAGAATTTAAATATATATACAAGTGCGGAAAATAAAGTTAGGGATAGCATATCCCTCATGGAGGAGGATGAGTTGGTTATTAATTGTTTCAAAGCGGAACATTGCATACAATCATGTTGCTTGGGGGAGTATAGGGCAAGTTCATTATGTTATAGGGTTTAGAGCAAGTAGTTTGTCTTATTTGTGCCCTTTGGGTTCTCAGAGAGGAGTTAGTGGTGGAGGATTTTCACTATTTTGACTTGTGTATACCTGTGTGTGCAGTTGAGATCTTGGGTATATGAGTAGGCATAATGATCTATCTCGATGCATTGTACCTAGCAATACATATTGCGAAGAACTAAAGCTGTTACTTTGCCACTTTGATTCTACATCAATGTGTTTCTAATATTTTCTGCAAAGGTTTTGTAGAAAATCTGATTTTTTAAGTTTTGAAATCAATTACGGTTAAACTTAGTGATTTGTTATTCATTTTGGAGTTTTGGATAAGTTGTACTTCTAATTATTTTTATTTGTGAAATTTTATGGGAAACTACTATGCCTATAAAGCTCGTGATTTTCCATAGGAAGAAAAGAGAAGAGATGCAAGAAAGGGAAAGTCAATGATCAGGCAATTGCTAAAGGTTTAAAACGTAAGGTGAGGACTTCGCTCGATACAACACCACATTCTTTTTTTAGAGAAGCTTATGTATGTTTTTGCGCAAATGGTTCTTCAACTTTCAAGCTTGATCATTAGGCTTGGAAGTCTCCTTTCGTGTATTTCATTCACTCTTTAACCTCGGGAATATTTTATTCAGTCTCTCTCTTCTTCAGTTCTTAACACCAATCATTAGGCTTGGAAGTCTCCTTTCGTGTATTTCATTCACTCTTTAACCTCGGGAATATTTTATTCAGTCTCTCTCTTCTTCAGTTCTTAACACCAATTTTGTCCTGTGCCACTTTTCTTTTTAAACTCTAATGCTTAAAAATTCGTCTCCCATGTACAAGGCCGCCGCTTACAACAGTCTTACTTCCATTCTTGTGTGGAGTGGCTCATTCCTGTGACTTGAAGCTGCATCCACAAGACCACCGCACCAGGTCACAACCTCTATTACATTAGACCAGGGGAGTTGATGTCTAATCACGTTATAATCATTTGATATTTCTCTCTTTATTATGGTCCACATCTTCCATTTTGTTAACAAACTTGATTAAGTATAATTGTGCTGGTGGTCCTATCTAAAAAAAAGTATGATTGTGCTGATGGTCCAATCTTATAGATGTATGTGCTGCACAAAAAAGAATCGCACACAGATCCATGCTTGTACAAGCGTGTAACGAATAACAGACTGTGTTCCATACATTATAAAAGCTTAGCGGTCAAAGAAGAATGGTGCAATAGTACATTGTAAGAATATGTATTGAAACAGCAGGCCAGGGTGCTCCAACCCGAACTCAGAATTACGTCCTGCTTTTTCAAAATGCGTGTTCTTTTTATACTCATGGATCTGGGGTGAACAGGAGGTATAGATGGATAGGTTTTCTATAGCATCTACCTTTTATTTGGTTATGTTAAGACCGCTGGTTTCACAAGAGAGGAGAAGACTCCCTAGTCTTAAACCTCCTTGAGCTCCCAAAGAATTGCCTATAATTTGATATGGGATGATTATCCCCGATCGACGGGTAAGCATATTCTGTTTCTCAAAGTTGCTTTTGCAAACATAACCAATGCCCAGTTGCTCTAGGTTTCAAATAAAACAAGTCACAGAATTATTTTATCATAGCATTTAATTTAACTGCACTAGAGAGGATTGAAGATAGGATTTCAGAGATGGTCAGATACCAACTCGACCATAGTTGCAACTAAAATGTATATGCTGTAGCTGTAGCTGTAGCTTTTGCTTTTAAGTTTTATCCCCTATTTAGATTCACCTTTTTCCTGTGGATAGACATAGTAGGTGTAACAACCCTGTCTCACAACGGAGTTTGCATGGAGGATTTTGGTTATATGAGTATATGAGAGTTGAACCCAAATGACATCTCCTTTGCTAGCTCTTTTGCATTTGTTACTTATGGCATCAGAGTCGACCTATGCACACAATCATGTGGCTTGGGGACCATGTCCGGAAGCAAAATCCAGAGAAAAATTAAGATCCCTTGTACAAACTTCCCATGTGGAACGGGGTCGTGACAATAGTCATTGTTTTATTCATCTTTGCAACTTAAGATTGCCCTGTTTTTATCCAAGTTTGCTTATGACCAGTTCTGATCAAGTCCGGTGATATATGCTTGAAACTTCTTGTTCAGAAAGCATGTTGGCAGCGGTAATGTTTCTTTGATTTTTCTTCAAACAGTATGGTTAGTCAAAATATTGCTTAATGAGTTCAGAGTTCCTGTGTTCTTTTTTCATATTACCTTTTATTCAATTTCCTTTTCTTTTTTTTTTAATATTTGGTGAAAGGGAGACTAAGACTAAAGAAGCAAAAACACACCTCTAACGCCTTTCAGAGGCAAGAAGCTCTCTAAGGAAAATCATCACAATCAAATTCGCAACACACAAAGGGAGCCTATGCGTACATATCTAGATAGCCATATAGAATAGCTATTCCTGTTCTTATATAGAATCTGGATAGCTACTCTGTCTGGTAGACCTATACAGAGTGGTAGTTGAATGTGACCGAACACCCAACTTGACATATCTAGATAGCTATACCTTTCTTATATATAATCTGGATGTCGCATTTTCAATTCTATTTAAGGAGAGCTTTTGCATAGAGGTTGTATTGTTTTTTCTCTCACAACGATCTCATTAACATTTGCAAAAAATGGATACTTGTTAGGGTGATGTGATCTTTGAATCGACCTGATCTGAGAGCATTATTGAAGTAAAGTCATTCACTAATGCATTGCAAGTATATTGAATTCAAAGGCTCTAATAGGAAGGTTTATGTAGGGTTGTTGAGAGAGATGAGGGATGAGGAAATCTAAGATAGACACTTGCGGTGGATAACAGTGGACTGTCAACCGACTTCGAACGTCCATCCTCGTGCGCCTCCATTGCAACACAAAAGCAATGAGACCGGCCGCCGGAGCTGTTTTCGGGAAACGGCTCTCCGACGATCAAGTTAGATGACCGGGAATTTAGAGAGAGAAAGTCTGTATATCTTCTTCCCAGTAAAAATCACATACCTCTTTGAGAACAATAGTTCCCTTCTTGTAGTTCAGTTCGGCGCGTGCCTTGACGCGCTAGCTGTCTTGTCGCACAACCGACTGTAGCTTGATGTGCAATCGAGCGCGCCGTCTACTATGTCAGCTAGTAAACCGCTGACCTAGCCATGCTTCCAAGGCCTGCTGGTAGCCCGTCATCATGAGGCCGACGTCCTTACCTGGATATCCAAGCCGTCATGAGGTGTTTTTGCCGTGTAAGACATCTCTTGGGATCGACGCTTGCCATTGTCCTTCGCTTGAGTTTCATCGCGGTCCTCACTCCGAGCTTGCTGGATAGCGATAGCTCGGCAGCAGAAAAAGCTTAAGCTCAGGGGATGACTGTTAGTAGCTAAATTTGCACCGAGCTCCGGCGCAGAAATCCTTCTGAGCTTGCTTCATAGGGGAAACTCGGTAGAGGTCTCCGCCCTAGCGTGGCCAAATTCTGTCGTTCTATGTTTTGTCCTCTTACAATTTCCAAATGTGACAATAAAACACGAATCCCTTGGAACTTACAGAGTTAGTTGTCCTCGATTTAAAGGCTCTAATACGAAGGTTCTTTAATGAGTAAATTGAACACAAATTCCTTAGAATTTATAAGTGCAATAACTTTGGCTGTGGGAGTGAGATAAAGTTGGTAAACAATCTCTCTTTCTCAGTAGCATGTTTGGGATAATTTTTACCCCCCCCCCCCCCCCCCCGTCTTTTAGTCAATTTTTTTCGATACTTCTTTAGTAAACGAATCGAAAAATTAAAAAAATATATATAAAAGATACTAATGCATTGCAAGTATAGACACTTGCGGTGGATAACAGTGGACTGTCAACCGACTTCGAACGTCCGTCCTCGTGCGCCTCCGCTGCAACACAAAAGCAATGAGACCGGCCGTCGGAACGGCTCTCCGACGATCAAGTTAGATGACCGGGGATTTAGAGAGAGAAAGTGTGTATATCTTCTTCCTAGTAAAAATCACATACCTCTTTGAGAACAACAGTTCCATTCTTGTAGTTCAGTTCGACGCGTGCCTTGACGCGCTAGCTGTCTTGTCGCACAACCGACTGTAGCTTGATGTGCAATCAAGCGCACCGTCCGCTGTGTCAGTTAGTAGACAGCTAACCTAGCCATGCTTCCATGGCCTGCTGGTAGCCCGTCATCATGAGGCCGACGTCCTTACATGGATATTTGAGCCGTCATGAGGTGTTTTTGACGTGTAAGACACTCCTGTCTCTTGACATCCCTTGGGATCGACGCCTGCCATTGTCCTTCGCTTGAGCTTCATCGCGGTCCTCACTCCGAGCTTGCTGAATAGCGATAGCTCGGCAGCAGAGAAAGCTTAAGCTCAGGGGATGACTGTCAGTAGCTAAATTTGCACCGAGCTCCGGCGCAGAAATCCTTCTGAGCTTGCTTCATAGGGGCAACTCGGTAGAGGTCTCCGCCCTAGCGTGACCAAATTCTGTCGTTCTATGTTTTGTCCTCTTACAATTTTCAAGTGTGACAATAAAACACGAATCCCTTGGAACTTACCAAGTTAGTTGTCCTCGATTTAAAGGCTCTAATACGAAGGTTCTTTAATGAGTAAATTGGACACAAATTCCTTAGAATTTATCAGTGCAATAACTTTGGCTGTGGGAGTGAGATAAAGTTGGTAAACAATCTCTCTTTCTCAGTAGCATGTTTGGGATAATTTTTACTTGAGTTTTAACAGTTTCAAACCCCCTACCCCCCACCCACCCCACCCCACCCCCCAAACCATCTTTTAGTCAATTTTTTTCGTTACTTCTTTAGTAAACGAATCGAAAAATTAAAAAAATA
>BRYF01000006.1:316998-319498 GCA_030159135.1 Actinidia polygama
ACCGTATTCCTCTCTCACCCCCGGCCCCTCACCCCCTTCAGATCGGTCGCGGCCGAATGGAAATGAGGGAGGGACCGAAAGAGATCGCCACAGGAGGAGGGAAGAGAGAAAGAGAGAGAAAAGGGGCTTCGAAAGGAGGGGTAGATAGAGGCGAAGGGAAACAGAGAAAAACAGTGGGTGAGGTGAGGAGATGGTGGTGGGTGCTGAGTGGGGTTGCACTTTGAGGTTGAGGATGAGAGGGGAGAATTAAGGAGGTTGTACTGAGAGAATATGAAAACTCCTAATATTTATAGAGAGGTGTACTGAGTATGTGTGGGCATTGAGAAAAAAGAGGAGTGCGAATAGAGTCGCACGTTAGCTATCCTAGCCATCACAATTAACGTGACAAGTTGACATGGCATTTTTCCATTGGCAGAGTGAATTTTCCTGGGGCCAAATGTAGCGACCAAAATTGACAACAGCTAAAATACTTATCTTAATGCAGAATGTTGACGTCGAATTTTGGATCAATCAGAATTGATGACTCATAAAGCAAAGTGAAAAGAAAGTAATGGGTATGGGCAGTGGCGGAGCCGATAAAGTTAATTGACTCACTAATAAAAGAATTTATATTATTTTTTTAATATAATTTATCACAAATACAAATTTAATCTCATAAAAATTAATAATTTATTTTAAATTTTATAAATTCTATAATTTTAACCCCATTTAACATAAATTCTGACTTTTTTAATCACACATAATATAAATTCTGACTCAATATTGGTTCACTTGGTACATATTGTTGCTTATCAACTCTATTGAATCTAGATTCTATGTTCATCATTGCACAAAGTTAGAGAGAGAGAGAGTAGACGGGTCCGTGTTAGTGTGTCGCGTGTCGTTGATCAAAACATCTCGCATGAGAGAGAGAGAGAATAGATGGGTCCGTGTTAGTGTGTCGCGTGTCATTGATCAGAACTTCTCGCATAATCGGATTGGTTAAGCAATTCATCAACTACGTAGAGTACTAATTAATTAAGCTGATTAGAGAAATTAGCTTCGTATTTTAAGTAGTTCTGCTCTTAGTTATCAAGTTTTTAATCCGTTCTGATCTCACGTGGAAAGACTCCTTTTGCTTTGTTGGAGAAATATTCGGCTTGTCCAATTACAAAGCCAAGTTGAACTTGGCTTTAGCTTTCGCTAGTAGACACCACGTATACACTCCGATGACTTAACTTAAAAAGGGTGAGTTCATAACTGCCAAGGGATTCCATTGAAAAACGTTATTTTTGAAAACGGTGAAAGTATGATGATAAAATTCCCTACTTCAGCTATTCTTTGATTGAGTGCAAAAATAATGGGAAAAAATCCTTTTTAATGGTTGGAAGTAGCTGCGGAGGAGGCAGAATATTTGTTTAGTGAAGTCAAACTCATAAATTATAGAATGGTAGCGTAATTTTTTTTTTCTGTGAGGTCAAAATTATATTAATAGTGTATTTTTTTTAACAGAATGGTAGTGTAATTTTTTTTGGTAAGAGATAGTGTATTTTTTTTCAATAAGGACACTTAACGGCAGTTTCTTGGTTGCACGCCCGTCCCTGGGCCAAGGTCCACCATACCAGGACATGGCCTAGGGCCCCCAAAAAATTCAAATTTTAGGGCCCTCAAAAATACTAAAATTTTTTGGATTACCTATTTTTATTTTAGAAAATTGAAAATTCAAATTAGGCTCATTTTAGGGTTACCTATTTTTATTTTAGGCCCTCCAAAAATTCTAAAAAATTCTCAAATTTTAGGGCTACTTATTTTTATTTTGGAACATTGAAAACTCAAATTAGGCCTCCAAAAAATTCTCAAATTTTAGGGCTATTCATTTGTTTTTTTTGGAACATTGAAAACTCAAATAAGGCCCATTTTTATTTTAGGCCCCCAAAAAATATTCAAAAATTCTTAAATTTTAGGATTACCCATTTTTATTTGGGAACATTGAAAACTCAAATTAAACTCATTTTAGAGCTAGCTATTTTTATTTTAGGCCCAAAAAAAATCTCAAATTTTAGGATCCCAAAAAATTTTTGGCCTAGAACCCCCAAAAACTCAAAAACAACCTTACATGGTTGTACCTCCGCCTTGTAAGCGGAACTCCATTGTGAGGTGGTAAGTTCCTAAAAGATGATGTGTTGTTTGTTATTTTTCTAAAACTTTTATGTTCTTTATGTTTTCATTCAATTTCGCAAATAAAGTAGGTCTTTCAATTTGCCTATAAAATTCTTGAAATTATTTGAGTTGTTGGGTAAAATTGATCCCCTTATGATAGATAAAACCATCTAAATATTAAAATTATTTTCCCTTCTTTATTATTTTTTTTCTTTTTTAATTCGTCCCTTTATATTTGGAACTTGAATATATTCAAGATATTCTATGATGTACCCGAAGTGTTGCCCATAAAAGAATGCCTTTTTTTAATAATGTACTTATCATTAAATAATGTTGTCCTCATTTATAATGAATCAAAATA
>BRYF01000006.1:414498-416998 GCA_030159135.1 Actinidia polygama
CGGGAGCCGCAATATCTACAGTCCCCACAACAAGAGATATTTGCAAAAACAACGACTCCACGAACAAGTACCAATATAAAAAGATATTAAAGTTTAAAAAATTCAAATTACAAAGTTATCAACCGCGAAAATCATATCTTAATCCATTTAATGCGGTGTGCATATGCGTTAAAGAGCGTTAAAGCGGTGTGCATATGCGTTGGGTTGTGGCCTGAGAGCGGAGTGCTGTGAGGGTGAGATTGAGAGGCAAGACAGTTAGAGAGGGTGAGAGAAGGTGAGTCGAGAGATCGAGTCTCCTCCTTTGTAATCCATTCGTTCGTATAGTGGATTGGCGATTTCTCTCCGTGAACGTAGGCATTGTTGGCCGAACCACGTAAATCTTTATTGTCTTTTGTGTGTGTGATTGATTATTCGTTTTGAGCACAACAAAAGTTATCACCGGCGAAAATCATATCTTAATCCATTTGAATTTGAATCATTTATAACGGGTCATCATATATAGTAGAGAGACGACTTTGGAATTTATGGTTGTTTAAAATTGTCTACTTGAGAATGCATAGTCCTGTAACTAACTAGATGTCCAGCTGCAACCCTTCGAATATAGCATCTCAATAAAAATTAAATTTGTTCTCAAATCAAGAATGTGCCTTACTTCCGTTAATGTCAGAGACTTTCCATTCGCCATGCAAAAACAAATTGCTCATTTGCCAACACATGTTGCATATAAAGAAAACATCTCTCTATCTTCACACAAGTGGTAAGTGTTGGACAATCTTGTTTATAAATTAAATTTAACAGAATACTAAATAATTTATAACAAATGAACAAAAACTAATTGCAAACCAACTATCTGACAAGGAATTCAAAAGTAGTAGGGCCTGTGTCACATCACCATATTATAGGTCAACACTAGTTAGTTGATTAACCAAGTTTTGTAACTCACACGTATATTCCATCACTGAAGTACCATCTTGTAATTTCAAATCCACTAACCTCCTCATCAAAAGTGTTTTATTCTGTGACATTTTGGCATGGTATATTGTCTCCAACTTAGCACACAACTCATAAGCACTAATCTCCTATGCTACATGATGGAATATCTCATGTCCAATTCACTGTCTGATCTGCCCAATTATTTTTCAGTTCATCTTCTTTCATTCTTCATCCTTCGTCGCTATAGTTTGACTCCATTATCCTTTAACGAATCATACAAATCCTTGTTGAATATGATATCCTTCATCCATGATTTTCACAATGCATAATTAGTGGTTGATAGCATAACCATAGCCCCTGTATTGGTGTTTGCCATTTCAGTTCACTCAAATAGAAGCAAAAAAATCAAATTGGCTTAGTCAAACAATGATTCGAAATACTGAAAAATCTCAAGAAGGGCCAAACTATCAAAATCAAAAACTTTTAGGACCCAAGTGCAATTACCTAAAGTTCAGGAATATTCTCAAAATATTCCTTCTCAGATTGGCTTAGTCAAACGCTCTTTGGCGTGGTCAAGAGGCTGATCAATGCCGTTCAGCGGCTCGGTCAATGGCGTTTGGCAAGCGATCAACGGCTATGCTCGCGGTCCACGCTGTTCGAGCGCGTGCAGCCTTTTTGGACGCGCCTTTTTCTCCCAGCGCATGTGAAATGGTTGGCCACACGTGCAAACTTGCGACGGTGCGTGGTGGTGCGTTTGGTGTCTGTTCGACTTCGACTTTACACCGACAAACTCATCTCGAAGAGAGGAATCCCGTGGTATGCTTAAAATTCAATTTCGAACAACTTTGAATATGGACAATATGTAAAATCTGCTTCATTCTTCGCAAAAATTGTGCTTGTGACTCTTACTTCGCTCTGATATCGCTATTTGGTAAACAACTCTCTCGTTACCCTCCATTATTCAGATCAATCACACACACATAAGACAATAAAGAGTTACATGGTTCAGTCAATGATGCCTACATCTACGGAGAGAAATCAGTAATCCACTAATCGAACGAAGGGGATTACAAAGAGGAGACCCACTCTCTCAACTCAACTTTTTCAACTCTCTCTCTCTCTTGCTTCTCTTTTCAGTCTCCTCTAACCCTAATTCTCTCTACCCTTCACTATTTATAAAGAAAAGCTAGGGTTAATAAAATAATCTAGACTTGAGCCCAAAGATGTGGGTTGGACTCTTAACACATTTTTGTAGTAATGGATGGACTATGCCATTGGTGGTGGACTAATATGCAATAACTCAACTACGATTTTCTTTTGTTGTTTTATTTTTTAATTATTTTTTGTTAACAAGGGCGTTCAAGTTTTGTTCGGACTAATTATCAAGTATATGTAGTCTCCATCCTAAATATATCATATAATTACTGGGTCTAAGCTGTGCCGGAAAAAATATTAAAAAAATTTGAGGAATGAAATTTCACTATGGATTCATCTCTTGAGATGAAACCTTAAACCTTTCCTATAAAATTTCTATGTTCTGACTAATTAAAACAACCCATCTAGTGAT
>BRYF01000006.1:434498-436998 GCA_030159135.1 Actinidia polygama
CAACACCTAAGGCGTGTGGATTCGGTTAGGTTAAATTTGTAAGTTGTAACTTATATTTTGCAGTGTATTGATTGGTCGGATTTAGTCTTGTGATTTTTTTTCTACTTTGGGTTTTTTCACGTAAGAAATTGCGCGTCTTTTTGTGTGATTGGTTTACTTTTATTGCTTTAAATCATATTTTTGTGATTAATTAGCTTCTACAAATCCATAAAACGAATCAATCCAGTTTTTTGATTTTACACACACAAAAAAAATAATTTATGTTCAGTTTTTCAAAAAATAAGCTTTCTCTATTTTTTTTAAATCAGTTTTTGTTTACATTTTTTAGAGAAAACTTTTTTTCCAGCTTTTTTCTATTGTTGGAAAATAGTTTTTGTATATATATTTTTTTTACAGTTTTTATAAAACATAAAACAAAAACATAAAAAAAATTAAGTAAAGTAAAACCTGAAAATATTTTTTTAATAATATGACAATAGTTTATTTATTATTCTTATTCCATTCCATACTCTTATTCCATTTCACTCTAAGCATATTCTTATACATAATCAAACATTGAAATAAAATTAGTTATTTCTATCTTATTCTATTTCAATCTCATTCTTGTCTTCATTTCGTATCTATCAAATTTCATTATATCCAACTAAACGCAGTCCAAGGATTAGGCTAATTGTGATCATCATCTCAAATAGTGTACGTAGATGTTCAAATCTCCCAAAACACTCACCCTTGTAGCCACCCCACCCCACCCCTTTGCCCGACATGCAGATTCAGTTCAAAGATTCATCAGGTTGAAGCTCTTGACAAGTTTAAAAAGTAGTGTACTGTACCTCTCTCACGAGCCATTTCTTTTTTCTAGATGAGATGATGATGTTGGATCCATTTTCAGGAGACAAGGAAAGTCTTGTCCTCTTGATTGAATCTATCTACAAGGGGTGGGGTCTGGCCATGGCACTTGAGAGGTCAACGGTCAACAACACGAATTGGCTTTATTGAGAAGACTCAAGAGAGGGAGAAACTCGTGTAAAGATGATGATACACTCCATGGTCCGTATAGAAGGCTAGCTTTTGTCGTTGAAGAAGAACATCCATCCATCCATCCATCTCACAGTTTCATCCCCTTTTTAATTTCCTGCTTTATAATTGACTTTAACTACTTAGATTCATTCGTCAAGCACTCAATGACTCACTTCTTTTCAGGAGGAGAGGCGATCATGTTATGTTTTGTTTTGTTTTATTTTACAAATATAAATTGGTGTTTGAGTGTCTCATCCCACCATTCAATAAGGAAATGCTTAAATGAAACATAAAAAGACGAGTCTCACATGCCAACAGTACTGTTGCAATCCACCGAATGGGAACGATTTTAAGAAGATCAAGAAAAAACACTTGACAGTTGGATTGTATAGATACACAAGGCAGACGGAAACTTTACTTTTTTTTGAAGTGGAGATCGAATAAGGTGTGAGAAGACCCTCTTCCTCCATGGGAATCGATTCGCTTGTCCAAAGCTCGGCCTATTCATATATACCCAATCTGAGACTCAATTGACTTTGAACAAGCTGGAACGATTCGTGTTTGGATCTATAGTCAATGGATCATGACAGCTTCTTATAGGAAGCAAGAACGGAATGAGGGGGACAAGTCTCAACAACATTTCGGGGTGCCCAGTTTGGGATCACAATTTTATTTAAGAGCTTTTGTAAAAAAAAAATATTGAGTTTTTTTTTTGTTTTTTTTTGCTTTCTCAATTTTTGTTGCAAAAATTTAAAATTTTAATCAAATTAAAAATACAAAAAATCCACCGACGACAACTTAAATGCGGTAGCTCATTTTCGATGTGCAATCCAACCTTATTTGACACATAAGAAACTTTGTGATCGATATGGAGTAAGTGAGTCACTATTCTATTTTTGCTTAATTTCATTTCGTTTTCTTTCATTATAAAATTATTACTTGCGAAACCTTATTTTGAAATCAGACCGTAATTGAATCAATTAGAATATAAATTGATTTTCTTTAATTTACTATTTAATTAAAACCATAGAGGCAGACTTTTTATTGATATAAATTATGTAAATCAAGTAATCTCTTGAAATGGTATCATGTAGGAAGATTGAACTTATACAGTTCAACAACAAAGTACATATATATTAAGAAATTCCATAAGAATTTCTTCTTTTTTTTATTTATTTTTTCATAATACATACTAGGTAAGAAATTATCCATTTCAATGAGAACTAACGTTATTTTGTTTTTTATTTTTCTACTTCTCTTATCTTGGTCCCCTGTGTGTTATAATCAAGATTTCTGATTTCGTCTCTCATTTTAAACAAAATAAAAAAAAGACCTTGAAAAGAGTATAAAAAAAGAAAGATTAAATCGACCCCTTTACCTTTCCAAATAATGTTATTCCCCAGGCCGAACTAGAACCCTGTACTTGCCTCTCTGTCCATGTGTAATGTATCTACGACATGCTATGATTATTATACGAGGAATG
>BRYF01000006.1:681998-684498 GCA_030159135.1 Actinidia polygama
CAATTAGATTCCATTGTGGTTGGATTGCCTTGAGATCTTAGAGCTGTGTTTGGATCTTAATATTGGGAAAGGAAAATGATATTCTTTTTTAGATAAAAATAAAATCAGGTTGTTATTAGAAAATATGGGAGTGTAAACATCACTCCCCTAAAATTATCAGAAGTTCCATGAATATATTACTCTCACACTTGAAATGATCATGCTTTTGAAAAGAATAAAATAAGGGATATGGGGTGTGAAGAGTGGATGACATTAAGAAAAGAACATCCGGAAATTGTTGAGTAGTGGGAACAATTCAGTTAACACAAACCTTTATGGAAAGTGGATGTGGCATCCCTATTTATTTTAGTGGGATTTAAGGAGAATTGAGATAATGTTTAGTTTTTGGGGGTGTTACTACTTTTGGTAGCTGGAGGGTCCCCCCATTAGTAGCATCACTGCACTAGTTTATTTTTCTTTTACAAATAATTGATAAACATCTTTACACTATTTTCTTTTCTGTTTTTTTTTTTTATAAATTAATTGCTTTATATATAATAAATTCCTATCACGTAGGGCATGTAACACTTTGACATGATATTCGTGTGTATATATATATATATAGATGCAAATATATTGCAACTTCAACTACTGAATAATGTTTGTTCTAATATTGAGTAATGTGCAGTTTTGTTGGAATTAGAATTAGTTTATAGATATTACAAGAATTCTATTAAATTTCACATTCAACTAGTTCAGTAAATTAACAAATCACGTCTCCCTTTTTTCAAAAGTGTAACAAATAACCAATGCAGTATTTATATCAATTAGATGTTACTCAACCATATATGTAATCGCATTTGGATACTGATCATGTGATTTTACCTGAGGTACATAAAATAATAGATTATGACGAAGCCAACTAGTTTGCTGCAATAATGACCATACCAATGCTTTCTTTTGATGGACAAAGACATGGGACAGAGTTATTTCCACCCAAAACAAAAAATAAACTGTAAGGGGACAAATTATATAATGATAGGGTCTGGTTTTGCTAGGAAAGGGACTTCCGCTCAGCTATTGCTATGAAGTAAGCTCAGTGATTCTCTGCGCCGGAGCTCAGTGCAGACAATGCAGAACACAGGCACTTTCCGAGCAAAGACCATCATTACTTTTGATTTATCGCTACTTAGCAAGTTCGGAAAAATAAGCACGTTAGAGTTTGGACGAGGGGCAACGGTCGGCGGCAATCCCCATAGATGTCAGGGAATAGAAGGTAACTTGCACGTTGAAATTTCTTTTGATAGCCCCATGCCCAGATGAAGATGTTGATAGTACGATGGCAAGCTACTAGCCAGGCTTTAGAAGCGTGGCTGTGTTAACTATCTACTCACTGACACAACGGTCGGCGTATGAGCACGCGTCGAGCTGCAATCTGTCCAGTGACAAGACATCTAGCAAGTCAAGGTACGCGCTGAGCTGTGCCATATAAATCAGCCTTTCTCTCTCTTGAAGGTATGTGAATTCAGTATGGGAAAGACATATACTCTCTCTATATACGATTTTTGGTAGAGATGGCAATATGTCAGGGCAGGGCCGGAGGTTGGTATCCTCGTTCTCGATTCCCGAAATATTTTACAATTCTCGTCCCCGTCCCGATCCCCGGTGGGGAATTTTTTATACTCCCATCCCCGCTCCTAACGGGGACTGGGGATCCCCGCCCAGAATCCAAACTCCAAAAATGTACAACTTCTTGTAAGAAAAATAAATAACTTTATAAAAAAAAAATTTTTTTTGTACGGAGAAAACAAACAAAACAAGAAAAAAATAAACAAAAATCCATTTTAGGCAAGTTCAAACAAACCTAATGGCTAAGTTCAAATAGATACAAATTTGGTCTCTTTAAATAAATATAAATTTTAATTCTTTAATGAAAATAATAAATGTATTTGTTCTAAAAAAGGTAAAACCCTAAAATGGTAAGAATATATATAATATAGGTATATTAGTAATATAGTATTATAGTAAGGGTAAAAATTTAAAATAATATTAATTAGGGGTGGTTTTGAGGCGGGGATATACAAAATCATTCCCGTCCCGTCCCCGAATTTTTATCCCCGAATCTGAACCGAATCCCAAAAATTCAACCTGATCGGGGCGGGAAGGGTGCAATTGCTATCTCTAATTTCCGGTCATCTAACTTGACCGTCGGAGAGCCATTTTTCGAAAACAACTCCAGCAGCCGTTCTCACTATTTTTGTATCGTAGCTAGACCCTTACCGACTGATGACTGCCTACAGTCACCCGCACCGCCGTAAGATTACCGTAGATGTCTATTCTCAATTTTCTTCCTCTTATTCTATAAACTCACATCCCACGAAAGCTAAATGGCATTAGGATGTTATTGAAGAGTGAATGGCAAGTTGGCTATAATGGTTGTGGAATTACATGAGATTTGTGTCTGGATTCTGAAAACGAGTCGGTGATCCTCCATGCACCGCCGTGTGGCTCCGGCCCCCCA
>BRYF01000006.1:716998-719498 GCA_030159135.1 Actinidia polygama
ATATTTGTATTTATTTTTCTTTTGTTTATTCTAAATGAGAATATATGTAGTGGCTAGAATTTATGAGCCAACTCCAATTTTGTGGAATTCACACTTTAAGAGTGAATGACATTTCAATTTTTTTAGGATTACTGAATAATTTAAATAAAAGTTATGTATTAAATACTTTGCATACCATTGATTCTACTCTTGCATTTGAATAATAAGCATTAGGGGTGTTTGCATGGGTTGGTTTGGGTCGATTCTATAACAAATCTAAAACCAAATCGATCTTGACCGGTTCTCTATTTTTGGACCCAAAATCGACAAACTAACCCAAGTGAGATCGGTTCGGTTCAGTTCTTCGATCCGGTTCTTTGGTTATTTCTCAAAATAAGTCACCATGAGCAATAATAGTGTATGATGAGTGCATTGTATTACTATATGATCGGGTCTAGACTTCGGCTCCTTGTTCAGTTTTGGTTCAGTTCTAGGTAAAAAAATCTTACAGACCCGAGAACCGAATTAAATTGTTCGGGTCTATAATTTTCAGACCCAAAAATGAACCATGGGCATGGTAGAACCGAACCAAACCGAACCAATGAGGTCGGGTTGGTTCAATTCTCGATTCTTTCAGTTCTTTTGTGCATCCCTAATAAGCATCATTTCATACTTAAGGAAATTAAAAAAAATTATTCATTAGCTTTGAGAATATCGAAATAGGAGAAAAATAACTTATGGGAAATGCCTTCCTTGTATAAGGTATGCAATTATTGAAAATATATTAATTAATATACTTCTAAGGAACAAGGATAAAGTAAATTGCTACGCCCCCTTCCCCTGACAGCGCACCTCCCCGTCCCCCCTTGTCCCCCTCGCTTTTACCCCACCCCCGCCAAATTAACGCTTTTTTTTTGTTTCAGTTGCGTTTTTTTTTTCTTTCTTCAGTTAACCCCCTTTTTTATGTAGTTTTTTTTATTAGTTTTTTTTATTTTTTAATCAGTTTAAATTACCCTAATTTAAAAAAAACTAATTTAATAAAAAAATTACTAAAAACAAAAAAGTTTATTTTACTTGATGAATGAACTAATTTTTTTTTTTTTTTAAAAATTAGATTTTTTTTTATAATTTTATATTCCTTTCGTCAACATGGCTTGAAAAAGTATAAATTTTTATAGAATATTTTGAAAAAGTTCACTAAAAATGAAAAAAGTTAAAAACTAAAGCAACTAAAAAATCTCAATAAAAATATTTTTGTGTATTATTACATATTTGCAAGCTAATAGTGTGTTTGTTTTTTTGTGTATAACTCCCAAAATTTACAACTAAAGAAAATACATTTGATAAAAAATTAAAAAAAAAATTATTAAAAAAAAGAAAAGAAAAGAAAAAATTGATTAAAAAAAACACAAAACTTAAAAAACAAAGGGGGGGGGGGAGGGGGGGGGAGGGGCATAATGGTATTTTTGGGTGTGGGGCCTGGAGGGTTTTTTGTGCGGGGTGTGGGGTGCGGGGTGGGGTGCTCTCTACATAAAGTATTGGGTATGTGAAATTTTTGTACTCGATCCAAAAAACTTTGAGAGAATCTAACATTATATTAAGTACTTATTTTCTTTGTTTTTAGAAAACTTTTTTTTTGTTGGATCAAAATATGTTAAGGTAAAAAATACAAAAATATATTAAATTCAAATTAATCCAAAATTAAAGTATATTACCTTTTCAATAACAAAACAAAAAAGTCTAACTAAAAACAAAATAATTCAAAAAAAAAAATCAGTTTCAGCAAATAATCTCACCTTAGCCCAAAGCTTTATCCAAGTCGAGGCTTCTCAAAGAGAAAAGTGCTATCAGTGCAAATTCTAGCGATACTCTAACATTAGAGTGACTGATCTAAGTAGTCGTGGGATTAATTTTTTTTTTTTTTGAGTTGTGGTAAATATGTGCAGCCATGTTATTCAGTGAATCATGTAGAGCAATGCTTTTAAAAATATTGAATAATCTCTCTTAGTGCAAATCCCAGTGGTGCTCTAATATTATAGTGATTGGTTTGTCTGAATTATGATAAACATGTATAGATGTATTATTTATTAAATGACGTAGAAAAATGCTCTAAAATCATTGAATACTCTCTCTTTTCCCAAAATGGCCATATGGTACGTGTGTCATTATTGCTGAAGTTGATGTTGTTTGCCCATTTTTGGCAACTGATCTGACATTGTTTTTGGTTGGGAGTCCCACAACATTAAAAATCTTGATCAGTTGGTTGGAGTAACCATATCATTTCTCATGGTCCTCCCAAAAACTTGAATTGGCATGGAAGACTAACCATAAAATATACTAGCTAGTGATTAGCATGTAACAAAACCTTAAACCCATGACCTTCTACAAACTCATTTATGGTGTTACTAAAAATATATCCAATTTAATGGGTGTTGATAAAAAGCCACATATTTTATGTTGTTGAATTAGTTAACTTAATTTTGTCCTTGAGTTCTTGTAAGTGATATGAAATGATTCACTA
>BRYF01000006.1:746998-749498 GCA_030159135.1 Actinidia polygama
CCAAACCAAGACACAGTATGACAACAAATCAACCATTAAACAACGTTATTAGATCTTCACCCAAATATTCCGTGGCTTCCTGATTTTGCAAAAGGCAAAACTACAACAGAAGTAAACGTAGTAGTACTTAAAAAAAAAACTGGAAATTAATTAACCGGCGTAGATGTGAATACCGATGGCAATGAGGAAGATGGTGAGGAGGCCTAAATAGAGGATGGTGTGAACGAGAATAGACATTCCACTTGTCTGCAGATTCCCGAACTCCACCGCTCTGTTGTTCCCCGGTATCTGAATCAATAGCCCCGGCATCAACAATACAAACAGCACCACCGCTATCAACACAGGCCCCCAATCCGCCATCTCTCTGTCTTTCTCTTTCTCTCTCTAGAAATCTCTCTGTGTATGTGCGATGAGAGAGGAGAAGGGATCCAAGAGGAGAATTAAAAGACGCAACTGAAACAGTTTTGGCAATTGGAAAAAACAGGACAGGTGGAGTTCAACCTTATCGTTTTCCCTTTTTTTGTATTTCCTTCTGCTTTCCCATCGGATTCGATTTGCTGGTGAGGTGTCTGTTTTTTTACTTATGGAATAGGCATCCAATCTGACAAATGGCAAAACTTATTTCGCTTATGGTGATGGTGTTGGAATTTTTCCTTTTTTTTCGTTTTTCTCTCACACTTGTCCTTACATTGGCCCAATTTTCCTTTCCCATTTTTAATATTTATTTTCATAGGTTTCTTGAACTGTTTGATCTTTGTTATGCAGCCTAGTTGGATTTATCAAATGTGTTGAAAGGTCAGAGTTAAAAAATGGTAAGCGAGGAATACTTTATGGGTTAAAGTGAAAAAAAAGGTTTAGTGTCAAATGGCTTTTTGTATTTAGCAAATTGGAAATTAGTAACTACCTAAACTAATTGAGGAAAATTCAAAAATTGAAGGATCAAATTGTAAAAATATAAAGGGAAACACAAATTACAAAATATACATGAATGGACGGACGCTTTCCATTTGTAGTTGTCGTGGTTTAATTACATTTCTTCCCTTAAAATAATTACCAATTCTCACTTTGGCCTTCAAACTAAGATTTTTCTCATATTACATCTTAAGCTACTGAATAATTTGCAATCAGACCCAATGTGAAACCGACGTCATGTTTTTTGACTGAAACTGCCATACATACCCAAATCTAAACCATTGTCTTCTTTCTCGTCTCTCTTACCATTTCTACACCCACAAACCCGAGCCCGAACTCAACCTAAACCATCTTTCTTTCTCATCCTTCTCACTATCTTTACATCCACAAACGTCCCTACCCCAAGACCTAACTCTAATCCATGGCCCATGGCCATTTCCGACCATCACACAACCACCACCTCGACACAAAACCTAACCTTTGCCACTACGACCATGGCCATGGGTCTGGTTGAGAGAGAGAGATAATGGTTGTAGTAGTGCCATGGCGCGCGACAGTAGTGATTTTTATTGAATCGAGCATTGATTGTGCGATTCCATGGCGGTAGCGATGATTTTTGTCGCAATTGACGGCGATTTCAATTGTGGGTCTCTCTCTCTCTCTCTCTCTCTCTCTGGGTTCTAGGTTTGGGGGTTGGGTTCTGGTTTTGGGTCTCTGTTTGGGCTTATGGGAGCAGAGCCGACCTAGGCTAAGAACAATTAATGGAGAAAACAAGTGATTTAGTGCATATAGCCATGCGAGACTTGCGATTTCAATGGACTCGACTCGACTCGACTTCTGCCGCAAACGAAACCAAACAACTGTCGTTCCCACGCGCTATCCTCTCGCTAGCAAATAGCATTGGCTCCTACTATTTTATTTTATAATTTATTTTTAAAATCATATTTTTAATTTATTTTTTAAAAAAAAAACTTGATTTATACAGTCAACGCGGTGCTTACTGCAAATTTTTACCGCAAGCACCAAAAACTATGTCGTTTTGGTGAAAAAAACAAAAACAACGTTGTTCAACTAAAAACCGCGTTTGTTTAAAAAATCAAAATGACGTTTTTTTTTTTTTTTGGGTAAGTGCGGTAACATTTGCGGTAAAAATTACGGTGACTGTAGACTTATTCTTATTAATGTTAAATCAAATTGATATTTATTAAATAACTAGTAATTGCCCGTTGATTGACACATAATATTATAATTTATCTATTAAATCCTCTCATATTTTAGCATCATTGCGCATATTATTTATTATATTTATACACATATTTGGCGTAAGAGGTATAAAAGAGTTTTACAGGTAAAAAATGAGCATTTTAAAAAAATTAGAAGGTTAAAATCTTATACTAGTCGAGAAAGATCAAAATACTCAAAGAAAAACTGAATCAAACAAAGAACAAACACACTGTCCAAATTGAACCGGTCTAGCGAAATCCCCGACCGGTCGAACAATGACAGTGGCAAAAAGGCTGAAAATGAAACGAAGTTTATCTTCCAAAAACTTCTGATACCATTGTAACTTGCAATTTTGTCATGATTG
>BRYF01000006.1:756998-759498 GCA_030159135.1 Actinidia polygama
GGATAGTGAGAGATAGTGTCTAAATATTTTGACAGGATGGAGAGACCACAAAAGGATTTTTTCGATACTTTCCATCATGACACGTGATCTACTGACCCATCCGGTATCAACTATGGTATCGGAGGCAGCTTTTAGTGTAAGTAATTGGCAAATGAACGAGAGGAGAAACTCGTTAAGCTAGAAGATACTAGACTGGAGTGCTAAATTTGTCTTAAAAATTAGGATAATACAAAGTACCGAATTTAACATGAGGTTATATAAGAGATTTACATTCTAGAACCTTTAAAGACCATGGCTCTATTAAACGATGAAGAAAATGGTAGTATTTTTTGTAATTTTTAAAATTTTTACAATAATATAATTTTTATCCAAAAATATTTTCTGATGAATCAAAATAGAAAATTGGACACGTATCCAACTTAGCATGACTCAGGAACATGTGGGTCATGAGTCACATGGTCTATTTTACACAGTGACAAATTGGTCACATGGCTCATTATATAGACCATGGATTTATTTGATGAGACACATGAAAATTCGTTTTCCTTTCTTCGTTCTTTATTTGATGAGACACATAAGACCATGGATTTATTTGATGATACTCATGGATTTATTATATAGACAATGCAATCATGTTATTTGTTTTCCTTTCTTAAAAAAAGCTACAAATAGAGAAAGAGCATTGAAATTCGGAAGAAAGAGAGAAAGCGCTGCGAAATAGAGAAAGAAGAAATTTGGGGCAGAAAGAAAAGAGAGAGAGGATGGAGTATATGGGAAAAGAAAAATTATATAATGTGGTTATCATGAGAGTTAGAATCAACAGTGATACGATATTCGATCGAGAAGAAAATTAATTATGTTGTTCATTGTTGACAGATTAGTATATCTAATGGTTTCGATTCCAATTTTAGGTAAACAGAAGTATACAATATGTTTTCTAAACTCCGGAATATATTCCTAAAATATTCAATTTTGTATTCTTCTTGAGCATGTGTACTATGTATTGAGATTTATGATAGTTTATTAGAATCATGAGATGTATGATTTTCTTATATAATTGCTAAAATGCTATGACATTGATTGGTATATTGACTGAGTGAACCTGTCAATAGCTTGACCAATAGTTCAGAAAAACCAAAGATTTAGGTGAGGGTGGTGAGGCCGGCCACCAGTGATATACTAGAAAAGACCGAGTATGAGGTCCTTCATGATTTGATGATTCGTTGAACTCTTCTAGATTTGTCGTTAAGCCATTATTGAATTGAGCATATTCATATCGTATTGTATACTTCCCTGTTTAATTTATTTTTCAGGTGGACATGAAAATAGGGTAGTACGAGATGAGTTGGATAAAAGATTTGAAGACTTTTTATAATTTTGTATTAATTATTTTTTGAGACATTGTAATATTAACAGTTGGAGCCTACAGTAAATTTGAGAAAAATAGCTCTCTAATTTGTATAAAAAGGAACACAATTGAGGATTATTAATGGCCTATTGTGATAGAGAGGAAAATTGGATGGATCGTTACAGTACTGACCTAATTTACTTTTGAAATTATTATCAATATTTTTACTAAAGTTATTTTTGTACCAAAATAACAAGTTTGCCATTAGATTTAGGGTTTCTATTTTTTCCCTCAATACACCCGTTAAATAAATAAACACTATCTTTTTTAAACAATAAAATAAAATTTATTTTTAAAGTATAATTAGATTGGGTTTAGTTAAAAAATAAAATATTTAGATTAATCTTTCTTTTTTTAAAAAAGATCATATTGGAAACAAAGTTTTAAAAAAAAGATCTTATTGAAAACTCTAAATGTAAAGTTAAACTTGTCATTTTTTGCACAAAAATGGCTCAAAGAGAAATCTTAATAATAGTTTCAAAAGTAAAAGAGGTAATATAATTTTTAAAATCAAAGAAGATGTGTCTGCATTTGTTAGAAACCTCATGGAAGGTCCAAAAAATAATTAAAATAAATAAATAAATGAAAAAATTCACATGGTAATAAGGATTTATACACTTCTACCAACTTGCCAAGCTTTTCAAAATTGAGCTTGAAATAATTAATTATTATAAATAATTTTTAAATATTCGTCATTTTTCTTATTTTCAACGAATACCTAGTTTGTAAAAAGTTGCGCAATAGGCATATCTACCTAATAATTTTAGGTTTTGTTTGACAAGTATTATAGAATTGGTAGGATTAGTAATGAGGTTGGATTATAATTGAGATTGATAATGAGTAAAGATTAGCAATGAAGATAATAGTTCGACATGACTGTTTGATTTGTACAGAATTAGACAATGAAATTGTTAAATATCAAGAATAATTTGGTTAATTTAGCCTTAATTAGATGGGATTATAACATTAATTTTTATATTTACCATTCAATTACACACACATACAAATATCAAAAGCAATTTAGTAAATTTGAGCCCATAAAATAGGATATGATTGATAATACTATGTCCCCGTGGTATTAGCAATCCCCCC
>BRYF01000006.1:851998-854498 GCA_030159135.1 Actinidia polygama
TTTTAACATTTTAAATTCTTGTAATTATATTTTTTTATGTTAATCTATCTTTTAATTTGTAATGACAGTAATTTTTGCGTTTTTAATATTTTAAATTCTTGTAATTATATTTTTTTTCATGTTAATCTATCTTTTTTGAATTTTCGCTCTAATAAAATCTATAGAGGGTCCGTCTTTAAAATTTGCTTTGGACCTCGAATAACTCAGGACCAGCCTTGTATATATTATTCCAAAATATAGATCCTAGTTTTAAAAAAAAAAAAATTAAGGGCCCGAGTTGAATTTTTTTAAAAAAAATTTGCTTTGTTCTTCTATTTTTTTCTCCTTTTTTGCCCTCAGATTTGGCATGAAGGTGATTAAAGTGGGATTCACAGGGCTTGTTATCACAGATTGACTTCCTTGGATCAAGAGTTGTTTCTTACTTGTCCTTTGAACATTAGGTAGTCAAGTTTTGGTACAAAGTTGGTAGAGTGGGAAAAGTTTGTTTGGGCATTCAATTTAGGCAACCATGTGGAATGGGTCAAGTGGGAAAAAAAGCTTGTTGGATGAGTTGAAAGAGGTATTGGTAAAAAGAAAAGCAAAACATTTAAAATGGTTAAATTCCCAGATTGCCCTAGATCTTTTGATATGTTCTTAGAATCCCAATTTTTGGAATAATGCTCTGTTTTCAAAATCTCTTTTTGGCTATCGTTTTTGAAAGTTGTTTTCGAAAAATTTCTAATAAAGCAATGTTTTTTTTAGAAAAAAATATTAAAAATTATTTTCGTTAACAAATGAATAATAAATGCAAACAATATATCTTTTTGTCCTCAAAAATAATTTATTGACCAACTATTAAAAAAAAATTTAACCAAACATGGTTTTGGAAATACATGCCATTTGTTTTCAATTTTTGTGATTGTGGGAGCACATCAAAAATTCCGAAAAATCAAAGCAAAACTCAGTAGGATTGAGACGCGAACGTCGTGAAGAGAGAGAGCAACAAACACTTCTGGCCCAAAACCATCTACACTACACTCCAAAACCTCCCGACGACCCAAAACCACCAACCCAATTCGCTCAACGTGTACAAGCCCGTCGCCATTCGAATTTCTCTCCTCTCACTCTCTCTCTCTCTCTCTCTCTCTCTCACTCATTTTTCGTCAAAGTCGTCATCAGCTACAAGCAAAACTCTGTTCGTCGATTTGAGGAATCAATCGAATATGGGCCCGATTGTGTTGACCCAGCTTGCGACGGGCCTGAGCGTGTTGGCCGGGGCGGCGCTGGTGAAGTCGCTGATGGACCAGAGGCCCATGATGGGCCCGACCCAGTGCCCGAGGTGCAACGGCACGGGCCGGGTCGCTTGCCTCTGCAACCGCTGGTCCGACGGCGACGCTGGTTGCCGGACTTGCGCCGGCTCGGGTCTCATGTCGTGTAGTAGCTGCGGAGGAACAGGTTCGGGCCGACCCATCCCCGTCCAGATCTCTGTTCGCCGTTCGAACGGTCCGTCGTAACCGGTCTGTGCTTGCGGCGTTTATTTTCAAATGAATTATGGTATATATGTCTTGATAATCTATAGAAAAGAGAGAGATGAGTTATTTATTAGATTGTAATCCCGTTCATGAAAAAATAGCTTTATACAGTGAGATGGCTCTATTACTTTGTTTCGATGAACCTGTTCATTTAGCTTCATTCGAACTATAGTTTGTAATTTATTATGTCAACTGAAATAGTGCTTGATGGGTTTGTAATTGGAAGCAATATGCCAGTAACAGTAATTGAAAATGTGTTTACAATAGAAGTTGTTTATAGCATAAAATTCGATGCATACAACCTACCAAACATGAATTATCTCCGAAGAGGAGGCTGAGTCTTCGTTCAATACTATGAACTGCAAAGAGAAACTTATTTGTGGATAAGTTTTTCGGTCCTTAACTATTTTTACTGTCGTCTCACAACTTGAATGGTACATTTTACGAGTTGTTTTAAGCTTGGAAATGGCCGGTCTGATGAAATTTTTTGGTTAATAAATAGGTAATGCTGTTTGGAAGATAATTCAAAATTTCCTCGGACTGTAGCTCAATCAGTTGCTGATTTCTAGTTTCTTGTTTATATTAGCGACAGCTCGATAGATTTCATGAGTCATTGTAATTTTTTTTATTACCGGAGAAATAAAATATGCTGATACCCCCACAGTAAATAACATCTATGTTGATTGACGCTGGTTCAGCAAATTTCAGATTCAACTGTAAAGCTAATTTGGGTTGTAATTCAGTTACTTGAATGAGATTTTCAAGCAAATTTGATGTCTGATAAATAAGCTTCTTTAGCAATCTTTCTGCTTTTTGGGGGGGATGGGATGGGGTGGGGTGGGGGGCTAATTAGTTAATTGATCTTTCTCCCTTATAGATGGTTAACCAATAACCCTGACTATAGAATCAAATGGAAGAGGAAAGATGATCTAAGATTTGATCGGAATAAATGTCTATATATCCATGCCAACATCTATAGCATAGACTGT
>BRYF01000006.1:899498-901998 GCA_030159135.1 Actinidia polygama
GTTTTTAATAACTTTAAAAATACAATAAAAAAATCTGATTGGTCAAAATTAATTATGCATAACTTTTTAATTGAAAAGTTAAACTCCTTTCCACTAATTAGACTTTTCCATACTAACCTACCAAAAATACAAATTAATTCTTATAAGAATGAAATTAATTTGGAAAAATAATTAGACTTTTCCATAAGTCACGCTATAAAAAATGTAAATCTATCCAAGTTTTGAAAATAATCTTAAGAGAATCTTCTATATATTTCCTTCTGACTCTTATATATATTTCTTCTACGTTATATTCTCGTTTCTATCATAATTGATTTCAATGGTAATGAAATTATCCTAAAATAGGACCTTGAGAGTAATATATATATATATATAATGAGGGATAAAATTTCACTTACTTAAATCAGTGATTTTACAAAAGGAAATAATCCATTCTGAAATAGCAATGTCGCCAATAAATCGTCCATAATCGTCACTCATTTGTCATTACTGCCCTACATCGCATATGACCTCTACCCAATAGTTCACGTCGCCAATTACTGCCTCTTAGTTATTCATGTCACCAAAGTTAAGTATTTCCGGATAAAGTACACACGACCTCCATTTCGTCTCTTTCTGCCATGATCTCCTATGATTACTCAACGATCTCCTCACACGAAATTATAAATTCTCTCTAAACCCAATTAGAACCTAAAATTAGTTTCAACCAAGAGACAACAAAGACAAACTCCGTTTGGTACCAGTTTTTAGACTGTCTTTTTTAAACTTACAAGCAAAAAAGCTATAAAAAATAGTTTTTTTGTTTTTTATTTATTTTTAACTAAAGTAAATTTTTTTTTTGATTACAAACTTAAAAAAAAAATAACTTTTAAGTATTACCAGAGCCACAATGTGACGAAAGGCCACAAAAAAAAAAACGAAGCTATACCAAAGAACGAAGTATACAAAGATTCAAAAGAACAACGATCCTAGCAAAATGACGAAAGTCAACGAAGTCCCTGTGGGAACACGGGAGGTTTTTTGGTGCTCGAAATCCAAAAACCTATGAGAAATCATCTAAAAACAAATCTTTTGGAAGTCTAAAATCAAATAAAATTAAGACTTAGTTACTTTCCAAAACAAGTCCCTCACCAGTATGGAGACATCCAGAATAATTTTAAAATTCTAAGTAGGATTCGAGCCAAATTTCAAATACCAATGCAAACACAATAATTAAACAAAGTTATTGTAAGAGGGTAAAAAATATTCGAGTTCACTCTTGGGCAAGCTTAAACATGTGTTGCTGCCGAACTGCCGCTTCATAGGAAGTTCGATCAACATTTTAACATAATAACTCAATCGTCGAGCTTATGCTAGCGGAGTTTCTTAAGTCGAGCTTCAAAGTCAGAGGTTAACATGCGTGATAAACCTCATCTACCACATGTTTCATTGGGCTCGAATACCAATGATGTGATGACCTAGTTACCAACCACGTCGTAAGGGTATGATTGAGTCGGTCGCTTACTTAATTATACTGCAGTTGACACATCATTCCACACACCGAACTATACTATAAAAGGAGATATACTCTCTCTCTACAGTTATACTGTTGGGATTTGTATGCCCGCATGTTCAAATATTTAATTATTATTTATAATGAACATTCATTTTATCATGCATTGGTTCTTGTTTTTTATATCATGAAATGACATGTTTCTAAATTATCTAGAGAGACACGGGAGATATTGATCGTTGATCCTTTTATTTAGTTCGTAGTCTGTGATAAGTTTGGACATCTTATATGCGAAGAGTATAATACTCTTCACCTCTATACGATATGATGATTTATCTCAACCATCAGAATGGTTGACTCTGGGTTAAAGTATTGGTATATTTAGAATACATTGAACTAGATCGTTGTAAGAAAGTATATCATATAAAACTATCATTTTATGATAAAATTTTATATTCGCTATTTTCAATTAGTTCTTAATACTAGGAGAATGGTGAACCCAAGTTCTTGACATTGCTCATTTTGATTTGCCAATGAGTGATGCTCATTCGGCTAACACCTCGGTATCTTGGGTGGTAATTGTTAGGTATGTAAGAACACTTATTCTCAAGATAAAATTTAACTATCTTCTAGGAGAGAGATGGTATCACTTATGAGTTAATTCATTCATTTAGTCATTGAAATTCAGATCTTGTCTTTTCGATAAACTATTTATCGAAATAAAGACTTATTCTTTTGATTACTAAATGAAAAATGAATTATAATTCATAAGAGTTGTAAATAATTATGGTTTGGTTGACAATTATTTTATACAACTCTAATTATTGATACCCAAGTAGAGGGATTTTAATTGCAGTATTAAAATAACGAAGGATATTTTTATCTTATTGCTTTGGAGTGCAATCCAAGTTATTTAGTGAAATTAATTTAGATTAATTAAATTACTAAATTAAGTTATGGGATAAATAAAAAAATTTAGTAGCTTAATTGGAGCCAAATTAGGACTCC
>BRYF01000006.1:1061998-1064498 GCA_030159135.1 Actinidia polygama
TTAATTGTAATCGCAATCGTATTTCGTAAACGTCTCCTTTTATATACAATCAGAGTCTTTATTTTATAATTTATTCAAAAAAATTAAATTAATACAAAATAATCTAATATCTAAGTCTCTCTCCCGACCCATCTCGCACTATCCGGACTCTCTCGTTCACTTGAAAAAAATTAACTAAAACAGGAAAGTATATAATACGATGGAATATATTCAACGAATCAAAAATGACTCAACAATAAATGTCAGAGTAGCACAACGAATCAATATTTTATCAAAAATCTCATATCAGGTCTTTCCTGGTATGCGACTGGTGGTCGGCCTCGCCTACCTCACCAAGTCTTTCTGGCTTTATCCGGTGGCAGAGTTATTTACAGGCTCACCCAGTCCATACCATTCAATACCATGGCACTTTAGTCAATACACATCATGGTTTTAATAAAATGTCACGAATTTCAATAGATAGCACACATGCTCAATTTAAGAAATAATTCTAAAATTTTAAAAAGTATATTGTATACCTCATGCTTACCTCAAATTAAAATCAGGACTATTAGATATGTTGATCTATCAACCATGAGCATCATACTAAAATTTCATCTCGATCGGACATCATTTTACCATTGGTTTCACATCCTAGCTCCCATGATTATAACTAATCATACCATATAAATTCTCCTATTTCTTTCTTTCTAACCTTTCTTTATTTTATTTCTTCTCTCAGGCCTCTGTTTCTATTTATAAACTTTGTTTTCAAACAGAAGGCAAAGGAAAATAAAAGTTGAGGCGGCCATGTGCAAGTCATCTTGTACGTGTCAAATTATTTTATAAAATTACACTTTAGCTATATAATTATATTATCTAAATATATTCTTTAATTTATCCCAAAAGTTATTAATCTTTTAATTTAATCTTAATTATTTATGCAATAAAGTAAAAATAACTTTGGGTCGGGGTATTACAATAATTTACGCAAAGAATTTAACATGTGAATAGTAAATTTTAGGCTATTTTGACTGTTTTGATGTGAACCATTTTGGAGGTATTCTTAGCTAAAAGTAGCCAAAAAAAAAACTAATTTAGACAATTTGGCGTGGATGCTCTTACAAGGACCCAGAAAAATCTATTTAGATATTATTTAATTTAAAGGATTTAGAAATTTTTATTTGGATTAATTTGAATTTTAGCTTCTTTTTATGATTTTGTATTTATTTTTTACCTTATGCAATTCGTCTACGAAATACTAATCGAAAAAGTATATTTTTTTTTTACCAAAGGTGACAAAAAATAATTAATCCAACTTGCATAATAATTATCCAAATGTGCACAAGACCATGTTAAATTTGTTATGGAATGTAAAGACTGATAGTACTTTTACCTAGCTTCACGATTTTTTATGAGTTCATTTTGATAATTTTTCACATATATGTAGCCCTAATGTAGGATATCTCGAATATAACTTGTATTCTTCCTCCATATAATGAAAGTAATTCATATTGAATAAACTACGTAAATCTCGTGTGCATTGCGTGTGATTTTTATTGATTTTCTTTATTTTTTGCATTCGTTTCTCTGATCATACCCTGTATCAGGTTCCGCAAATTCCTAACAAAATTTTCCTCCCAAGAAGGGCAATTGTGGGACTTTATAAGTTTTTAGCCTGTGAGTCTTTAATACAAACTGGTTTCATGCATGGAAGGTGGACACTTCTTCTTGTTCTGAAAGCAACCACAAATAATGCCTATCAAATGAAATTGGTCCCATCTCCCCTCAATAATCTTCATATGGGTGTCATCGGTCCAATGTAGGAGTTATGGTAATATGGTTTGCACAACTGGTACGACGACATTAATTTCTTGAAGCTACGAACGCACGTACGTCAGCACCTACTAAAACACGACCTTTTTTAAATTTTTTTGAAAACTGCTTTAATTTCTAATATAAAAAAAATGCACGCATTTTTTGATTAACCTTGATGTTAATACTAATAAAAAACATCCAAATTTGATGCTTAGAATTATGAGTAAAGACATGCACTTTTTATTTATTTTGATAACACGGTAGTGGGGGCTAATTAAAATTGGGGTAATGCCATGTATAAATTGATTTTAAAAATTACTAATAAAGAAATTTGAACACACGTCTAAATCATCTCCATTGGTTTAGTTAATGTAAGGGTCATTAAAAAGCTCGCGGCCCATAACCCGACTCGATTTTGGTTCGGCTCATGGGCTAGAGGGTCCAAGCTTGACCCAAGCTCAGGATAATATGAGCTGGACCTGAGCCCAATTTTGAAACTCGTGACCAACCCTGAATGCATTAATTTTTTTATAATATTTTATATGTAAGAAAAATAATATATATGGATGATTTCATGTAATTACGCATTAATTTTTTCATCTTTTATATTTTTAGTCTTTTAATTTAGAAAATAAAAATATTTAAAAGCCAGTGAGTCCGACCCGACCCGTGAACAGGATTTGAATCTCATCTTTTAGGCCCA
>BRYF01000006.1:1069498-1074498 GCA_030159135.1 Actinidia polygama
ATATTATAAGATTTAATTTATTTTCATAATCAAAACTTCGGAATTTTCTACGTATTTCTCCCTAAATTCTTTATTCTGGTTTTGCATATTCATGTTTTTCTTTAACTACAACAAACACCTGCTAAATAAAGTGAATGAATGAATAAAAATTAGATCATATGATGTCTATGTAGAAGTCATGATTCACCTTAGAAACTATTAAAAATGGTCTTGTTAGGAAATAATGCAACCACTAAACTTCCATTTCAATTCTAAGAATCTGCCACGTTGACACTCACCGACCAAGCGAATAGATTATTAATTAATTATCCCAATAATCTCCTCCTCGATGGAACAAAATCTATCCATGTTCATGGCCTCGGCAACATGAATCTGCACAACTTGCACATGGGGAACCGTACCTCAAACACAATCATGGATTATACTAAAATTTCTTAACGTGTTTCGTTTGATTCCAAAAATAATTTTTTTATCAAGTTGCATTTAGTTATGCCAAATAAGTTGTTATAGCTAACTTAATTTAAATAAAAATGACTATAAACTTAATTTAAATAAAAATGACTATAAACTGCAACAAATTAGCTGAATCAATGTTTGAACTTGAATGTGATTGATCCATACAGTGGGACCGATCACTTTTGCATTTCTATTGTTGTGGTAGAAATCTGAGGGCTAGCAACCAACAATCAGAATTACTCTTGAACTCAGCAAAGACTTGGGTGACCTGTGCAGATGAACAAATGTTACTGACTGGGGTGAGACCGCTCAAACCCCTCTGGCGTGGGAATCAGACAAATGCGATTATAAGATGGGCAAAGCAAGGAAGTAGAGCTCTCGGAGTGAGTACACAGAGATTTAGGTCATACCTTTTTATTATGGGGGGAGCGGCCTTTTTATAGATGGAAAATGGAGAGCCGTGTGAGAAGATAACGTCGAGAGCCTCGGCTAGATTAGTATGGAAGGAGATCTCGCGGATATCGGAGATAAAATAAGGAGTTGCCATTTGGAGAACAAATCGCAACTATAGGCGACGTGGTGGAGGAAGAGTCTCATGGAGATGGAGTCTTTAGGCAGATGAGGTAGTTAACATCGGTCTTTGGCGAGGTGAAGAATAAATGGCGAGCTCACAGAGATTGGCGATGTGACTATGGGCGCATGCGATGCGATCTTCACAGTGAATGGCGAGGTAACCCACCTCAGCCTTGAGTTCTTCATCTCATCCTCAAGTTCACCTCATCGTCAAGGTGACGGACGAGATGGATGTGGCGAGGTGAGAACTATGGAGAATGTGGACAGCATCTTAGAAAATTCTAGTTTAATGAGTTGATCTCGTCAGATAAAGTCTCGACGACGTGCTTATTTTAGCATGTGATTTTAGACATTCTTACTTCAACATGTGAATATTTTACCCCTCATCATCTATTTACACCCAATAAATGGCCATTGTAAAATATTTCCCTCGAACAAGCTAGCAATAACTTTCCTAAATTAAGCACACACCCTAAACATAATGAAGTTCCATGTTACATGCATAAATAGATTCCAATAAGATTTTTATGTCTAAATAATGTGATATAATGTTTTATGTGCTCCCTGGGACAATGACACTGAGATTAGTATCTGTTGGTCATATGGGTACTGTCGTATTGATCCCCACTCGTTATGCTGCCAAAAACCATCCCAATAATTCAATTATTACCCCGCAAATTATAAACATTTTAAATTTATTTTTCTTTTCTATTAATTAGGAGGCAATAGAGGAATGAAAAACTGCATTTCACAGTGAGAAAATCCATACATTAACCCAATAAATAATTCAATTAAAACTAATGGGGACGGATTCGGAGACACAAGTTTTGACACAATTTTAGACACTATATCCTAACACTTGAAATCAAGGGTTGAGATTACAATGAAATAAATTTTTCTAAAGTGTTCCTGAACTTTATTAAAACTACGTCGTTTTAATAACTCTGAAATTTTACTCCATTGTAATCTCAGCCCTTGATAGGGCTGATTTCAAGAACTAGGATGAAATGTCTAAAATTATGTCAAAACTTGTGTCCCCGGATCCGACCCCAAAACTAATATTGCATGCACTTCATATATGCACATGGAAGTATATTTGGAGCGTATTGGTTCATATATGCACATGGAACTGATTATGGAAGTATCTTCGGAGTGTATTGGTTATTTGTCAATGATTTATTTTCATTAAATTTTTGGATTTATTTTTTAACTTAGTTAAGGTTGCGTTTGGATCAATACTTTAGAAAGGGATTTGTAGAAAAAAGAGAAAAGAACTGATTATAATGTTTAAGAATATTGGATCGTCTAATTTCTGGATAAAGGGTACTTACTTTTTTGAACGATTGAATCCTTAAATTTTTTATTTTTTATTTTTTATTTTTTTATTATCTCACCCAATGTAAAAAAACTAACTGTGAATATTTCCGTGCAATATGGATACGAAAGCTCCGTTTGGTAATGCTTAAAAACCAAGCTTTTTTTAAGCTAGTTATCAAAAGGCCAATTTTTTTGACTTTTTTGCTTTTCTGGCTTTACTTTAGCTAAAATTAAGCAAATAAGCAAAATCAGAAAAGCAAAAAAGCCAACGCTGATTGGCTTTTTTACTTATTTTAAGCAAAAAAGTCAGTCGAAAAGCTAAAAAAAACTGGTGCCAAACGGAGCCGAAACACTACCACGTGGAATGATGACGAGTTTGTGATTAAAATACATCATGCAGGATGTAGGTTTTGTAGTTTGCAAGTGGAGACATCCACTGCTGATTAGAGATTCTTAATAGCTTTTGCAATCACCAAAACACCCCTATAAGTTTTAAATATCTTTTATGAGCTTGATCACACGGTATAAAGTTTCCTTTTCACCATTACAATTTTTTTTTTTAAAAATGATAGTTTTTGTTCGCATTCGTTTATATTTCAAGAAACTAAAAAAAAAATCATTTATTTTTAAAAGAAAAAACCCCCTGAAAAAGTCATCTATAGCTAACCAACCATTGTGATGCGAACACAAATACAAAACCATAATTCTTATAAATTTAAACATTTGAGTTTATTGGTTGAAATTTAGACTGTATCAATTTCTCGAGAAGTACATCACTGTAGTGCCGATAATAGAATAGAAATACACAAACACTCTCACACACATAGAGATATTTACAAAGTTTGACAAATTTACCTATGTCATCGGATGACAGCGATTTCAGTATATAAAAAAAAATATATGCTCTCGTCACTTTCTTAGTGGGTTAAAACACGAACTCATTATTGAAGGTCCATCGTGCTATTCGCTCCCCTCTCCTTTAATTTTTTATTTTTTTTTACAAAACTCTCTCATCTAGATTAGTTCCATAGAATTATGTATTGTACCTTTTTAACAAAATTTCAACCCCGAGACTATACTTAATTGATGGCATTTATGAAGACGCATTACGTGCAATTCACTTGGTCGACTATAAGTGCCTAAATTAGGTTTAGGTTCCCACTATAGTTCAATTCATTCATTTATTTTACAGGTACATGTTTATAGTTATCAATAAAAAAAGGATTATTTTAAAATATTATTTTGAAAAAAATATTATTTATTAAACAAATATGATATGATAATTATTAAAACTTTTGAATGAGAAAGCATAATTTTGGAAGAAATTTTATTTTTAAAATAAATGTGAAATCATGGAATAATTTTTTTTTGGGGTCTTTTCACTATTTATTTATGAAAAATAATTTTTGCACTATATTTTTTTTCCTTCTTAAGTAAAAATTATAAAAAATTTAAAGTGCATAAATCAAAAAATAAAATACAAAAATCAAAATTAGAGTGTAGAAATTCTTCTTCTTATTTATTTACATAAGGGCCCGTTTGGCAAGGGGATAAGGAGGGGGGATAATTTTTCCCCCCGGATAACTTTTCCCCCCCGGATGTTTGGCTGACGGATAACTTTTCCCCCCGGATAATTTTTAGACCAGCAGGTGGATAAAGGCGGATAATTTTTGGGTGGCTTAGACCCTAACTAAAAGTTCTCCAGGGGGATAAGGGGGTGGAGGATAAAGAAAAAAATATATATAGAGAAAAAAAATGTATATTTTTATTTTTATATATATATAGAAACAAAATATATATTTTTCATATCTAAATATTTTATATTTTGTTTCTCTATATGTATTTTCTTCCTTATCCTCCACCTTTATCCACCCATTCTAAATTTTATCCAAACAAAGTTAAAAGTTATCTCCCTTCAAAAGTTATCCCCCTCTAAAATTTATCCCCCCTCTAAAAATTATCCCCCTCCCATATCCTCCAGCCAAACGAGCTCTAAGGTCTATAAAATAAAGGAGTTCTAGTCAACGTTATAGACAGGAGACAAACCGACAGATGTTAAGGGTAAAACTCGTCTTTTGCGTAGCCACATAAAAAGGTGTTTCAGGGATAATTTGGTCATTTCAAGAATCATTTATGGCAGATCTAGGTGATTTCTAATTTTCTATTCAGACCCAAAAAGTTTATCTCTACCCCCACTTTTTTTATTTTAATAAATTTTATTACCTCTTAATTTTTTTGATAAATAGTTTTTTTTTTATATTTTTAAATAGCACTGACCTTCTTTATTTTTAAAATTATTATCAAAGTTCCCTTTTGAGCTATTTTTTTAATAAAAATAATAAGATTACCTTTATTTTTTTAATTTTTAAATTTTTTTCTTAAAGATTGCCTTTTATTTTTTCAATGAATTTGAATAATAAATATTTATTTTAGTTTATAAATAAATAAATTTTTGAGAAAAAAAGAGTGTTTATTCATTTTAATGGATGTATTAAGATTTGTTTTTTGGAATACTTAATTTTAAATATAATTTTGTTTATTTTGTTAAAAAAATAGCTTTAATAGACAATCTTGACAGTAATTTTAAAAATAAGAGTTATCAGTGATATTTTAAAAATTGGGGGGTAATTGTAATTATAAAAAATCTCAGGAAA
>BRYF01000006.1:1099498-1101998 GCA_030159135.1 Actinidia polygama
TGAAAATTTGTATTACTTAATGAAATTGTTGATCCCCTAGATCTGACTTTAAAATTTGCTAGCCCATTTAATCCACCAAAAAATTGATCCACTAAAGAATTATGCATTGCACATAGTCTACAACTTGCTTGATTTTAGTTTTGCTTGTTTGACTTTATATTATACTTGAATCATTTATTTCTGACCACTCTGGTATTAGTGAAAGTTAATGGCTTTGTTTGGTCTCACTTTCAAAATGAATTTTTAGCTACTTTAATTCTCGAGTTTATTTTTGTCGTTAGTGAATTTTTTTAATTGTTTGATCAAGACTTTCTATTTTTTTATTCCTCTCGATGAGAGCAGTCCAAAAATTTAAATTTTGTTATCTAATTTGAAAAAAGTGCACTAAAGACAAAAAAATCACTTTTATTTTATAAGTTATCTACTTTTTTTTGCCTTTCATAGATTTTGTGCTGAATTTGAGAAAACTTTTTACATTTTTCAGACGGTCAAGTAAGTGATTGGAAGTTTTAAAGTGTATTTTGGCTTGAGATAGCAAGAGTTTGCGTACGTTGAGAGTGAAAGGGCATTGCCTTTATAGCACAGTTTAGTGTGTGCATGGACGCACCAATTGTCATGTCACTGGACAAACTACATCTCGGTGCGTGCCGGTATGTGCTGATTGATGTGTCAGTGAGTAGGCAATTGACCCAGCCATGCTCCTAAGGCACGGTTGGTAACTAGCCTATTATATCGCCGATGCCTCGATCCAGGTGTGGGGGGTGTCAGAGGAAACCTCGTCGTGAGTAGGCAACTGACCCATCCATGCTCCTAAGACTACCGTTAGTTGGGTTCAATGCTCAATCTCACTTGCCCTTGGGAACTGTAACCCTTAAAATGCGACTTTGTCCGAAAGAGTCGGTGACAAAGTTCGTTGTTGTCAAAATCCCTTCCCCCTATAACGCAATCGTTGGTCGAGATTGGTTACACATGATGAAGGGAGTTGTATCCACGCTGCACAAGGTCATTTACCTCCCCACGAGGCGAGGAAACCCTTTATGGGGATCAAGTGGCAGCCAAACAATATTATCTTGCCACGGTCTCTACTAAGGCAACCATGAAAGAGGTGCAACTGGTTGAAGAAGAACAAGAAGTCTTGAAAGATGTTGGCAGGAGCCTCGAGGCCAAAGTCATGGAGGACCTCGTGCGCTATGATCTCGACGAGCCAAGCTCGAATCGCTTCTTCCTCACAGAATCAAACCTAAAGGAGCGGGAGACAATTGAGCTCATCGAGTTCCTAACAGCTAACATTGAGGTCTTCACATGGACTCCATACGAGATGCCCGGGATTGAGCCAAGCTTCATCAACACAAGCTGAACGACATCCCCAATTGTCGTCCAGTGAAGTTGCGGGGAAGGAGATCCGCAGCTGAGCATGTAGATGCAGGGTGATAGATGAGGTTGAGAAGTTGAAAGAGGTAAGTGCTATCACAGAAGTCCTTTACCCCAGCTGGCTGTCCAACACAGTTGTGGTAAAGTAGAAAATAGGCAAGTGAAGGGTGTGCGTTGATTTCAAATGCCTCAATCGAGCTTGTCCAAAAGACTGCTTTTCATTGTTAAAAATTAACCAGCTGGTGGACTCTACTTTGGGTCATGCTCGGATGAATTTCTTGGGCATATACTGAGGTTACCACCAGATAGTGATGCACTAGCCTGTCTAAGAAAAAACTGCCTTTATCACCCCCAGAGCATTTTCTTCTACAATGTCATGCCATTTGGGTTGAAAAAAGCCGGAGCCACATATTAACGAATGTCACCAAGATGTTTAAGCCTCTAATGGGTAAAACCATGGATGCTTACATCGATGACATGGTAGTTACGAGCAAACGAGGACCGGATCATTTGAAGGAGCTCACCGAGGTGTTCTCAATTTTAGAAGAACACAAGTTGAGGTTGAACGCATCTAAGTGCGCCTTTGGTGTTAGCTAGGGCAAATTCCTAGGGCACTTGGTCACTTGGTGAGGGATCGAGGCCAATCCGGAGCAGATTGTGGCAATCAATGAACTTGTCAGCCCGAGGATTATGAAAGAGGTTTAGAAACTAATTGGAATGGCGGCATCACTTAACCGATTTATTCGTAAGTCTTCTGACAAATGCCGTTCATATTTTCAACTTTGAAAAAAATATAATTTTCATGAAATAAAGAGTGCGAGCTTGCACTCCAACAATTTAAACAATACTTAACTAGGCCACCACTCCTTTCCACCCCGGATGAGGGAGAATTGATCTACATCTACCTCGCCGTCTCCAAATACGCCGTTAGCTCGGTGCTGCTAAGGGAGGTAGATGGTGGGCAATGCCCGATCTACTTCGTTAGCAAAACGTTTACGGATTGCCAAACGAGGTACCTACCGCTAGAAAAATTAGTACTGGCCCTAAATTAAAAAGAAAACTACTAAACGTTCGACTTCTAAAACCTATTAAATACCGTAGAGGACTAACAAATAAAAACCCAAATAAA
>BRYF01000006.1:1244498-1246998 GCA_030159135.1 Actinidia polygama
AAAGATTGATTCGTACATATTACCCTTAAATTCAATTCTTACTTCCGCCAATAAAGTGAACGTATCCAAGATAATGCACATTATAGTGATTTTGAACTATCAGAAAAATGCCTAAACCTTAATTTTAACAACTTTTATATAGACCCCATTCCTCCATTAGGGCTTGCTTGACTAGTGAATAGCGAGGGGGGATAATTTTTCTCCCCGGATAATTTTTTCTATCCGACGTTTGGATGGTTTATGATAGGTGGATAACTTTTCTCCCTGGATAATTTTTTCCCAGCAAGCGGATAATTTTTGGGTGGTCCTCACCCTAACTAAAAGTTATCCGGGTGTATAAGGGGGTGGGGTATAAGGAAAAAAATATCTATAGAGAAACAAAATGTATATTTTTCTTTTTATATATATAGAGAAACAAAATATGTATTTTTAATATCTAGATATTCTATATTTTGTTTCTCTCTCTATATTTTCTTCCTTATTCCATATCATTTTTCACCCATTTTAAAAAGTATCCAAACAAAGTTAAAAGTTATCCCCCTCTAAAAATTATCCCCTCCCATATCCTCCAACCAAACGAGCCCTTAACAGAGAAGAAAATGAATGGGACATTTTGATTGTTGAGTAAACGACCAAGAAGCATAAACTGATGGGATATTCCAAGGGCTGGACCTATACTATAGATTTGGCCAAATAACTAAATAATGAACTAAGTACCCCTTAGCCACTCCACAACTTCTATTTTTTTTTTTATAATTAGGTGTTCGGCTCAGCTTGCGCGCGCTTAGACTAATTCAGAGTCCTGAAATTGATGTAAACCTCACGTGGGCAAGTTTGTAGCATTTGACTTTCACGAAATTCGATCTTGCAACCTTAATAGCAAGCACTTAAGTTGTTATCTTTTTCGCTCGACTAAATCCCTTGGATTAGCCTCCCAACTCCTTAGTATTATAACAATACATATGTACTATTTTTATGCTATTTGTATTATATTTAGTGTAATTTATACATGGATTTAATGCATAAGAAACTTAAGCTGCCTAAAAAATATTTATAAAAAATAATAGTATACATTATATGTATGCAAGCATGTTTATGTTCTAGAAAATAAATGGTATATACTTAAATAAATTATATAATATGAGATAAAATATCAGTTCAACTGGTGGATAAAAGGAATAATTAATTTAGTTTTAAGAAAGATAAAATAATATTTGACTTAACGATATCAAGTACTTGCATACAAGCGTAATAAGAAGTCCTAAAATATATATGGTATGTCAAGATTATATTTAAATAAAAAAATTATGAAAAATGTTAATCACAGTCCGGTGGACGGCAGATAAAATTCAAAAAATATACGAATAAATAAAAATGTATAAAAATCCCTAAAAGTGTATTAAAATCTAACTTTTCTTAACCATTACCATTAGCATGACCCTAAATTTATTAAGGGTTTGGAGAGCAAAACCAAAATAAAAAATAAAATAAAAAAATAAATAAGCCAAATTCATTCCCTTAATTTCTCCATTGTTTTCTATTTTCTTGATAAATTTATTTAAAAACTCATGATATATTGATATTATCTAGCCTCGGAAGTCCGAACCCACAGAGCCCAAAACACACTCTCTTTCAGGCTTTCAACATGTATGCGTCTCTAAAGTCAACACAAGCTTTCCTAAAACCGCCAAAACCCTAATCAGTCTAACAATCGGCGTCTGATTTCGATATTCAGACACTTCAATCCAAAGCCATTTCACTGATTTCTCGAATTGGCGAACTATAGACTATTAGAGACATATTTGCGCGCGCGCACACACACACACATATATAAAATAATCCAAATCAATGTCTTGTTCGGGAGGCTTCGCCGTGTCTCGGACCCTCGGCAGAGACCGATTCTACAACCCGCCGGCGATTCGGCGGCACCGTCAGATGTTGCAGCAGCAGAAGTTGCTGAATCAGCAGATTCCGAGGCCAGTGAAGTCGGAGGCGGCGGCGGAGAATTGGACCGACTCGGATGACTCGGCGGCGACATTGTCGAAACCGCCGTCAGTAAGCTCCGTTTCTCCTCCCAGACCGCCGACGAACGCGACTAACTTGGATCGGCTAGTGGAATCTGTTACTCCCTTCGTTGCCTCTCGATGCCCCTCCGAGGTAGTGAAAGAATTAGGGTTTCCAATTATAGAGGACAGAATCGGTGTTTGGTTGATGAGAAAGTATAGGCGAGCAAAGGAAATTAAAATTGGGAAATGATTTTTGCACTCATTTTTTTATCAAATGCACTCTATTTTTTGTCTTTAGCATTTGATAATTTATTTTTCACTCTTATTTTTACCAAATACACACAAAAAATAGAATGTATTTTGATAAAAAAGGAGTGCAAAAAAATTTTTGTATCTTAGTATTTTTATGCCTGACATTCTAATATGTCCGAGAAACAGAGAAATTTTGTTTCTCTTCGATTTGCCGAGAAATACAACGTAAAGAGGTAGAGAGA
>BRYF01000006.1:1261998-1264498 GCA_030159135.1 Actinidia polygama
ACACCCTTATTTATAAGTACTAACCATAAATTCTAATCCTAGTAGGAATTGAAGTGGGTAATTCCTAGGTAAACAATAAAATAAAGAAAAAGGAAATAGGAAACTAGAAAAGTAAAGAAAATAAAATTAAAATCATAACAGATTCATGTTAAGTCCAAAATCTTGAAATTAAAAAATTAATAAAGACGTGTTGAAAAATAAATTCCTAAACACAAACTACTGCTAGTAATAAATGTTTCTATAAATGATAATTTCTAAAATATTGTCCAACATCGATAAAAAAAAATCTTAGAGTAATTTTATTTTGATTGTTTTTTACTGTTTATAATTCTCTATTAATTTCAATTTTTAACAATTCGTCATAGCGAAAACTAAACTTTGGCAATAACAGATTCTAATAATATATACTGTTAAAAACCACAGTTTTTCTTTTTATCAGTTGTTGTTTTTTAGATAGTTTGTTTTATTAGTTGTAAAAAAACACAGTTAACCTTGTGTTATATTCACACTATAACCCCCTTTACTCTCTGAAATCACACTGCACTTTCCTGTTTTGTGATTTTGTGTGACAGTTTAGTCCAATCTTTAATTTTTAGCAAAACAATATTCCAACAAAATGCCTATTTTGCCCTTGCTTTACTTTTTCTTGTCTCTATAAATAAAAAAGTAACAACTTCTATCACTTTACTTGTATCTCACTTTCATCTCCATTGAAATCCACCACCACCACCACCACCATCATCAGGGGCAAAGCCAGAAAATAATTTCAGTGGGATCAAACTCGTGAAAATAATTTTTTGTGGGTTCAAAATTATATTTATGATATATTTTAGAAGTAAATTATTAATTTTTGTGGGGTCAAAATTGTATTTATAGTCAGATCAAAATTATATTTGTTACAAATATTCAAAGACTAACGGTGTAATTTTTTTTTCCAGTAGTGGGGTCAATTGACCCCACTTGTCCCTCTTTTCATCCGCCCCTAACCACCACCTTCATACTAGTCCAAATGGAAGGTGAAGGTGATTGGAAGGTGGGAGGTGGAGGCTTGGCTCCATTTTGTTGTTTTTCTATCACCTATTTTTTTGAAAATTTGACATTACAATAAGAATATTTTAATAATTTTGCCTTTAAGTCAAATGTTGTTAGCTAAAATAGGGTGTCATTGTGATTTTAGATTAATATAGGGGTTGCCAGTAAAATTTACCCAATACTGATTACTTCGCTATCAAAAAGTACTTGGCTTTAGCTTTCACCACATCCTATAATTGCTACATAATTATCACTTCAAGCACAGTAATTAGAATATGATGATTGATGAGATGTGACTTACCTATGAATTTAAAGTCCATAACAAAAGCTTACCCCAAAAGTGGGTGAGTTAATTAAATATAAGATTATATTAATTAAGCGCATTATTATAATTTTAAAGTTGCACTTTTGCTATCAAATCACTGTGAGATATAAAAAGAAACGGAACACAAAGTTAATAGTTACAAACATTCACCACAAATAGGCACTTTCAATATTTGCAATCGTCAATGACGTGTCATAAAAATGAGCCCAAACTGAAATAGTAATGACATACGTTATCATGTTTTGTTGTAGTGAAGTAGACTCATCTATCACTGCTTTGGACTTGATTGAGAAGCTTTTTGTCGAACTAATTCAATCATGATGCCTATGTAGTCTGTCACAAGTGATTCTCTGGTATCCTGAAATTCTTCGTCATCAGGATTCTGAGCTTCTCCGGCAAGACAGGAGAATGGCGATGGCTATCCAAGATCTTGGATTCCATCGAGACATCGCTTCTTACAATCTTTTTTTTTAGGAAAGAGAGAGCAAGACTATTCTTTTATTGTCTCAAAGAAACTTTACTTCTAAATCTGCTGTCGATAAATTTGAAAATTGAACCTCACTAAAACTCATGGTTCAGGCGCCCAATTAATTTTTTACCCCATTAGAGAAAAAAGCTAATTTGAAAATACAAATTAATTTTAGACATCTCCCGTCCCTTCATGTACTTGTGCACTCTATCCATGCAAAAATTAATTTCTGTTTTCATTTATAAATAACAACACAAACAAATTTTTGTTTATATTTTGTACAAAAAGCATCACAAAAATAGAAAAACATAAATTAAATTGTTACCAAAAAAGCCCTAAAATTAATATGCAAAAATACAAATAGAATCCTTGAGCATAAATTAAAAGAGCGGCTGAGTAAGGACATGGGGAAGCCTCCTACGTCTATGGGATCATTCTTCTCTGTCGGGGTGGGGACTTGGACTTCCAGCTTTTGAATGCTACGAAACAGAGTCGCCTCAAAATCCAAGAGTGTCGAGAAAAAGTTAGGTGCGTGATTCAGTCCATCTGGATCAACAACCACACCGTTCGACAACAAACCAATTTGTGTAACCACGAAAGAACGAGCCGGAGAATGAGAGAGACCTGGGAAGGTCGAATGGAAAACGAGGCTTACACGGGTGAGGTATGTAAAT
>BRYF01000006.1:1274498-1279498 GCA_030159135.1 Actinidia polygama
TCAATTGTACCCTCCCAATCACCAATAGAAAGCTGGTCGTATCTCAAAACTTGAGGGTATTTTCGTTCATTTAAAAATGTTGCCACCTTGATCCTATATCATTACAAGAATTGTCTTATTTATAGATTTTTTAAAAAAATTTTTAGTATTATTTGTAAAGTTGATTCATGCATGTCGTTAATTTCAAAGTATAAAACTGAACATATTGAGTTATTAAAAATTTAATTTTTTAATTAAATATATTTTTATTATTTATTAATTATAAGACCGGTTGAATCGGTTGAACCATGGTTGAACCAGTGAACCGTTGAACCGGTGCCTTAACCGGTTCAATGTCCGGTTCGATTCTGATAACTATGCCTTTATCTATTCAAAAAGGGTAATTTTTTTTTGAAAATTACAATCAAACTATCTTTAGTTTTAAAAATTACATTTACCTCTTTTATTTTTAAAATTAATATTATAATTCTCTCTTAAAGTTAGTTTTTAATCAAAAATAATAAGACTTCCGTTTAATTTAGGGCTTTTAAATTTTTGGTGCTTTCAATTTTTTTCTGAATGCACTAATTAAAATAAATAAAAATTTGTTTAATGGTTGTATTGATAAAAAAATTTAAAAATTCTAAATCAAAAGGCAGATTTGACATTTTTGCATAAAAATAACACCAGTTTTTTTTTTGATAATAATTTTAAAAATAAAAGAGTTCAGTACAAATTTATAAACTATGTGTCTATATTTTTTAAAAATTCCAGAGAAGTCAATAAATTTTACCAAAAATAAATAAATAAAGAATCTCTATTTTATTTGAAAAATTTAAGAGAAATATTTTGAAGAGTCTGGTTGGAAATGCTATTCGGTGAGTACACGTAGTAGACTTTGTTCCACTTGGATTCATGATTGGATGAGTGAATGAATCTCACTCCCACACGTCAAAGTCACGTCCTTATGCCACAAGGACCAAATAGAATTAATTCTGCACACATCCCTTCCGTCAACACCTACAAAACTTCACGCACTTCACCTCCTTCGTTATTAATTCCTCAAATTCCATCTCTCTCTCTCTCTCTCTCTGCAACTGGGTTTCCATGGAAACTCTTCGTCTCTTCACTCTTCCTTCATTTTCCCTCATGTTCACCACCCTATACCTCTTGGACTACGCCACAATCTTCCGAAAATGGGCTGGTCTGTCCCCCCCCAGGCCTCAAGTTGCTTTCTCTCTCTAGCCCACGGCAACCCCGATGTCCTCCTAGCCACCTTCTCACTCCTCCACCCAAACCCCCCTTCCAATTTCGCCTCCCCGAACACGCCCTTCCAAAACACGGTCCTAGAATTCAGCATGGCCTACTTCTTCACAGACACCTTCCACTATCTCCTCTTCGTCCCATCCGACCCTCTCTTCATCGCCCACCACGCGGCCACCCTCTACGTCTTCTTCACCTGCAGGTACATCGTCCATCATGGGGTTTTTCCCATCCCAGCAGTCCTCCTCATTCTTGCCGAGGTCACCAGCGCGTGTTAGAACGCGTGGAGCCTGGCCGGGTTCCGCCGACTCGACTCTCCGGATTCCGCCCGAGTTCACGAGTCGTTGTCTCCCCTGTTTTATGGGTTTTACTCTGTTGTGAGGAGCATTTTGGAACCCGTTTTTGTGTATGAGTTTTTTTTATTTGAGTGGTGTGAATGGGATCCCACGGTGGGCTTGGGTTTCATGGATGGGAGTGATTGTGAGTGCAATTTTGTTGAGTATTTTGTGGGTTTTGAATCTTTGGATGGGCTTGTGGAGAGAGAGAAGCAAAAAAAGGAAGATGAAGAAATTGGGGTAGGGAATAGGTGGTGTATTGGATTCAGTCACAAGGTGGATTTGTGGGGTATTGTGATTGTAGAGTTAGCATCGTCTGGCATAATCTTGGTTCGAATTGGAAAGGTGAGAGAAAATATAAGGAAAGTTGATGGTTTTTCACGTTCTTTGTTTGGTTTACAAACAAAAGAAAGTTGGAAGAAACTTTTTTCCCCTTGTTTGATTTTTAAGATGTAGAAAGGAAAAATAATAATCCAACTCAACGAAAAGAAAATGAGAGGACATAAAAAAGACGACGACGAGAGATGAGGAAGATAATTTTTACTGGTGTTTCTTTGAGTTCTTTCCTCTTTCTACCCAAATTAAGTACCAAACAAGACCGAACACAAAATAATTGTTTTCTCTTTTTTTATCCAACTTCCAAACACAAACTAAGGGTTATCAGGCGAGCACGTTTGATCCCGTACAAAATGTGGGGGATTCAAGGGGCAACCATTGGAACTAGAGCTGTATACGGTCGGATCGAGTTTGGGGTCATCTGAACTGAATTGGTCGAGTTAGAAAAGTTTGGGCCCGATTCCGATCTAATAGATGGTCGAGTTGGATCGGATCGGATGTAATTTGGTAGGGTTGGGGTCAGGTTGGGTGAGAAATGGTGAATTTCAGTGTAATATTTGTCGGGTTGGTCGGGCGAGTTGATCGATTGAATGACTTGACACTCAAACCGAATGTGGTCGGATTAGTTGAAATTCACTCGTTATTCACTTGTAGAGTGAGCGGGTTTGGTCGGGTTTGCTTTAGGTCGATTCGGATGGATCGGGTTGACGGGTGAATCGAATATTGGAACAGCCCTAATTGGAACTAGAGTTGCTTAATAAGTACGCCAAATCTACTCTTTCTGGATTAGGAAAGAATACATCACTTTGGATATCGAGAAAGGATTCTATTGTGGACTGCGCAAAGATTTACATTCACAGGAACTTTGCAATACATGCTAACATATTTGCTATTCTGGATTAGAAGAGAAGTTGGGGCATGACAATGGCAAAATTATGCACCCATTATCACAAGACTGCTGGTAAGACTTGGATATCAATATTTTTATGAAAAGATAATTTCATTAAAAACCTACAAGATGGTATTTTTTGCCATCCATAGGCATCAAAGATTTGGTTTTGGATTTTTATTGGGAATCAAAGATTTTGTGTTTTTTTGCCATTCTTAGAGATCAAAGATTTGGTAGAAAAAAACTAAAATGATCCAACAAAAAGTCAATAAAAAGTGAGAGGATCCAATAATTCATCGTTGGAATCTCTTTCATTTCTTTTTCTCCCTCTAAATTTTTAATCCAATTCGTCTTTGGATTCCTTTTTCCGTTACCATTTCCTTTTTCCCTACCACATCTTTGTCCTCGTACCCCAACCTCAGCTTTATGCTCTCCAATGTATGAAAATTACTTCTCCCGCCTCTTCTAACCCCTCACCCCCCACTGTCCCCCTTTCCCCCCACACAATTACCCTTTTGCCCCTCCTCCCTTTTTTCCTTTCCCCATCCGCCCCCTCCCCTTTTTTCATTTATTTTTTTTACTTTTATGTCTTTTTTATTTTTTTATCAGTTTATTTTTTATAAAATTTATTTCTTTTCTTTATCAACTTTTTTTTTATTTTTGGATAAACAATTTTTTTTATTTTATGTTTGTAATATATCTTGTTTGCATTTTTTTTCCAGTTTTTTTTTAGTTTTGTTTAATTTTTATGTAGTTTTATTTCTTTTATTTTATTAATGGCTATGTTGTTGTCAATGGTAGAGAGTTGTGTGGTTAATGGCTATGTTGTTGGAGTCATGCGATAGTGGGTGAGTAGTTATCCTACATTTTAGGTCTAGTTGTTATTATCGTTTTGTATATAAAGAGTATTTAGAATGAATGGAAAGTAAAGTATAATCAGTTTTTATCTCCTTAAATCTCTTGAATTTATCTCTATCTTTATATTTCTCTAGTTTTATTTCTTCTTCTGGAGTTTACCATATCAGTGGTATCAGAGTCGCAAGATCTCATGGACACCTGTGGGAAATCCAACATCGAGTTCCGCAATGAAGTGAGCAAAACTCTCGCCCTCCATGAGTCGAACTTCGATTAACTCCATTCCCCAATTCAAACTATTTTGACAGAGCTCCAATCCCTGTGAGTCTTCCGCGATGAGAATCCCTTTCCCAATTCTTTCCACACCCAGCATTCTCCAAACAACAACTACCATACTAGCCATGATCGAAACCATACCTAGCTCTCATTTCCAAAATTCAGTGGCGATGACCCTACAGGGTGGATTTTCAAAGCCGAATAATATTTTGACTTTAAAACTATTGTTCCAGACCAACGCATCCAACTCGCCTCCTTATCGAAGGCGTTGCACTCCAATGGCTCCGTTGGCTGACCAAGATTCGAGGGTCCTTGACGTGGGATGAGTTCACAAAGGCGGTGCTACACCGTTTCGGACCAACTGATTATGAAGATCCTTATGAGGCCCTCTCTCGTCTCAAACAAACCACCACTATTGTAGCCTATCAAGCAGCCTTTGAGCAGCTTTCTCATCGGGTAGATGGCTTACCCGAGCCTTATTTGAAGGGGTGTTTTATCGTCGGTCTCCGGGATGACATACCCCTGGACATCAAGATTAGGCAACCTCGCACCTTAGCTGAGACCATTGGGGTGGCACGGCTGATTGAAGAACGTAACTCCCTCCACAATCGAGGGATTAACCACTCTCCAGTGCTTGTGGTTCCACCTAAGCAGGCTTCAGCTCCAATACATAGTGCAAGGCTCTTATGCCCCCCTCCCACACAAAAGGTAGGCCATGCGTCAGTCACTACATCACCACCTGTTAGCCGCATTACCAGCAATGAAGTAAGGGAGTCTCGCAAGAAAGGGCTTTGCTACTATTGTGATGAAAAATTCATATCCGGTCACCGTTGTAACAAACCCCAGATATTCATGATTGAAGACTCTCTGCTCTTTGAACCACATGTCGAACCCTATACCGAGCCTCCCCAACCCGAGCCTGACCCGATCGAACTTATCATTTACCCGAACCGGTCTCAGAAATATCCTACCATACCATAACAGGCACCACAAAAGCCGTAGTTCATCCTTGCGGCCAAGGATGTTGCAAGCAAGGGGGATTGATATGTACACCCCCACTACACACG
>BRYF01000006.1:1326998-1331998 GCA_030159135.1 Actinidia polygama
TAAAACGACACGAGGCATGAGCTTGAAAAGAAAAATGCCAAACCTAAAGAGGCTAAAGCAATGTATCACATGGCATGCACTACATAGAAAGTTCTTGGCCGATAAAAAATGTGCACCTAAAAAACATAAATAGTGTGTTTAAGGCCATGGCAGATAAACAAGTGTGTGTGTGTGTGTGTTTTAGGTGATGATTTTTATATGTCATGAATTACAAAAATATTATTTGATTTATAGTTTCCAAATTATAATAATCGGATGTTTAAGTCAGCTTACATGCACCTCGACCAATTTCAAGACACTGAAATCAATGATCGGACGTACGTTTAGCCTTCGTGGGATTCGATCTTACAACCTTGAAGAGCATACCCCCAAGATGTTTTCTCCTCCTACTCAACCAAACATCTTTTAATTATATAAGAGGGCATCGATGTAATTTTCTATAATAATAAAGACATAAAGAGTGAGTATTTAGATAAAAGTAGAGCAGAAAAATCATTATTCTCTTTTATTTTTTAAAGAATGTTTTACTCGTCTAGAACTTTAATGTATCTAGCCTCCAAACCTTGAATAAATTTTAATTTATTTTATCTAATTTTGACATATGCAAAGAATTACTTTGGCGCCTCTACACAATCTTAGTAAACTCTGGTCTCTTCAAAATTTGAATAATTTTACTTGACTTTCCAAAAATATATATTATTTTATTTTGAGCTTCTTTTGCAAAAAAAAAATGGAATCTCTGTGGCACAAAGAATGGTAGGAGGGTGAAAATCAAATTCCAACGAATCCAAACTACTAAATCAATTGCATTGCTCGAACATGAAAGGCCACATTTGTTTCAATGTGGGTTCGTGACTTCAGTTGGATGTTTCTGATTGGTTCTAGTCATCGTTGAGGATTTCTGATCATGGTTTGGGTTCACTTAGCTTAGAGATTTATGGTGAGTGTCCATTTGTGCAACAGTTTGATGACAACCATTTTTAGGGCTCCAATATCATTCTTCAACTTCATACTGGCGGAGCTATTATAAGGCAAGTGGGATTTATCATAAATATAATTTTGATCCCATAAAAAAATTAATAATATACCTTAAATTCTATAAATTCTATAATTTTCACTCCGCTAAACAGAAGTTTCGGTAATTTTGATCCCGTTGAACATAAGTTTTGACAATTTTGACCCCATAAAAAAATAATAATTTGCCATAAATTCTATAAATTTTATAATTTTGACCTCGCTGAATATAAGTTCTGCCAATTTTGACTCCATTAAACCTAAATTCTGGCTCCGCATCTGCTTCTAGTTGAACTCTCAGCCGGGTTAGTATCTAGTGAATACCCTCCACTCGCTTTTGTTTGGTATATATTTAATTTCGTCGAAGCTTGTCCACTTGGTTGTTCTTTTAACAGTCGTCGACGGATCATAGCACTATGGACGCGAACCTTTGATACAGATTGACTGGATTAGCGTTTGCACTTATTCAGCTTTTCAATATAATCGTCTTGATGTCCTAGATTGCTTGGCCGGTCCTTTTCCTCTTCCTTGCCATCCTGAGAATCTCCTTGTGGTACCATACAAGAATTAATAGTCCAACGAGGAGATTCCAAGAATAAACAAAGTAGAGAAAAAGACATGCCAGACAATTTGGGGCACGAGGACGATGTTACATAAAAGCTAAATAGCACGACGCGAACCTTTGATACAGATTGGCTGGATTAGCGTTTGCACTTATTCAGCTTTTCAATATAATCGTCTTGATGTCCTAGATTGCTTGGCCGGTCCTTTTCCTCTTCCTTGCCATCCTGAGAATCTCCTTGTGGTACCATACAAGAATTAATAGTCCAACGAGGAGATTCCAAGAATAAACAAAGTAGAGAAAAAGACATGCCAGACAATTTGGGGCACGAGGACGATGTTACATAAAAGCTAAATAGCACAAATGCTAATTCAGCCAATCTCCGCAAGGTCCAAGTCCGCCGTCCTTTGATTTGTTGTTGACCGTTAAAATAACAACCAAGTGGATAAGCTTTGACGATATTAAGGCTCTATTTGAAACCAGCTTATTTGAGCTTTTCGACTGTCTTATTTGCTTAAAATAAGCAGAAAAAGCAAGTCAAAGTTAGTTTTTTTACTTTTTTGTTTTTGCTTATTTTTATATAAAGTAAAGCCAGAAAAATAAAAAATCAAAAAATATTAATTTTTTTAGTAATAAATTTAAAAAAAATTTGACTTTTAAGTATTACCAAATCGAGCCTAAATGTAAACTAAACAAAAGCTAATGAAGGAGTGTATCCACTAGCTACTGACCCGGCTGACAATTTGGCTCGAACGTATCAAATCAAAGGACAGTGGTGCCTTGAAAATGGATGTCAGGCGTTGATCAGTCTCAATGGCAATGCTTGACAGCAAAACTGTACACCCAATATGAAGATGGAGCTTCCACCAGACAATTGAGCATATTTCCCAATCATATGATCTTTGCTTATGCTGCTTTTTCCATTTGTGGCCCCAAAAATCCAGTAATTGCTCGCCAGTTCCAATCCTCGGACAACAAAGATGAGGGGAACGAGAGCTACTCACTACAAGGAAAATATGTTTTTGCCTCAAAGTATTTGCGTCGGAGGTGTTTGCCAAAGTAAAAATTCTACCATTTGTGAGGCAGTGTCAAAAAAAGACTATTTACCATCGTAAAATTCCCGACACAAAAACATAAAACTTATTTACGACGGCATAGACCCGAGGTAAACAAACTAGAAGCAAATGGAATTATCTGAGTTGGTAAGACATAAAAAAGAAAGTAAAACCAGTCATTTTCTGAGGGAGGGAGGGAGGGAGTTTCTCTTTGTTATTTTTCTTTTTCCCATTTACTTTCTTTTCATTAACCCTAGCGCCTATCTCTCAGACACCTGCCCGTAAGCCGTGGCACACCTTCTGGTACGCCTCTCTCTCACATAATCTCTCCCTCTCTCTCTTTGTCGCTCAACGGTGGAGAGTGGGATCGGCGTTAAAGGGTGGTGGTGGGCGGTTTGGGCTTGGATTTCGGAGTGATTGGGTTGGGGCTAGGCCTCGCTTGGTTTAGGGCTGTAATAGTAAATCTTCATTAACCGGTAGTGCCATTGAATCAAAAATGGCAGGAGGTGAATTCCTGGTGTTCTGATCGATGGGTATTGGTTGATTTGTAGAGAAATTAAATGGGTTTCGGAAACTAGAGAGGGATGCTGGTGAATTTAAGGGTACGGGAAAGAATTCATGGGGTTATGAGCGGAATATTTCTTGGTCTTGGGTGATTTATGCTGAACAAGGTGAAAATCAGCATATGCAGAGATACAGAGAGTGTGGTTGTGATTCGCTGGACATGGGAAATAAGTAGTAGGACGGCAGCAAAGGAGAGGGCTAAAAACCAAAATGGTGTTTTGGATTGTTTTGAGTTGTGAGAAGAGATCAGCGATGGGGCCTTCTCTTGATGGAGTTTACTGATTTACAGGGGTTTCTTTGATCCCTTTTTTTTATTTCTGCCCCATTTTGAATATAAGTTGCTGGGCTTAGTTCGTTTGTATTGGGCATGTGACTTGTCAGAAAAATAATGAGTTTTGTTAGGGATGGACATGTTTTAGCAGCAACAAAATGAGAAGCAGCTTTTGTATAATAAGTTATTAAAGCTGTTATACTTTTGCAAGTCCTATCATTGTTAAATTGCTAATGAAGAGAAACTTAGGTGCAAAAGGTATTGGTCCGGACACCTTAGCCAATCCATGTCGCCCGTCCTCACAGATTGACATGAGATGTAAATCAGGTACTCAGCGGCCTCATAGATGGGAGGTCCAGTGCATAGTGCCCACAAGGAGCCCACCCAAAGAGTGTAACTCCCACACTGCGTCTGTTATGTCTCGAATCGGCATCCTTGAGTGCAATCTACCATCCGAGTACCAACTGAGCTACACCCTGGGTGGGGGCCTAATGAAGAGAAACTTGTGAATGCTTTCTATGGTTTTATTATATAGATTGGTGACTTTTCACCAAGATTGCCTAATACAACCATTTTACTGCATCAACATGTTTTCCGTCGCAATTAGTGCCAAATTTCCACAACATTTGTTTCGACCTCTTACTGATGCAAAAAATGCAAAGAAATTATTTTTCATGTCCATCATAACAATCAAGGTTCGTCTACTATTGAAGTGAGTAGGTTGATGAATAAAAGCAGTAATGAACACATGGGGGCGGCTTGACTGGTGGCGATCCTCACTCTAAATTTTTTTTAAAATCTTAGTCAATTTTTATAGAGGACAATAAAGTTGTACGACATGAGAAATCATAGGTGTGGAACTTTGATTAGTCGTATTATATTAGGAAAAAAGATGCATCTTAGAAAGAGCTGGAACCCACATCACCATGATGAGAGCTTGAAGGGGTTAGTCATTTATAGAACCTAAGGAAACCTAAATTCGATAGATTAACAAATATACCTTTTCTTGATTTATCAAATCATTTTGTTAATTGACATATCACTAGAGCTGTCGTGACAATAAGACAACAAAAAGCTAATGTACCTTGTACATGCATCTCTCTTGTCCACGGAGATATTGATCTAACTACCCATTTATGGGTTCCTCCTGTTCTATTGAAAGTGGTCAAGAACAATGATGGACCCAAGGGGAGAAATCTAAAGGATAAGAAATCAAAATGAAAAACTTGGTTACATGGCCTGTTTGGGAGCTTGATTTGTATATGATTTTTTGTTATGTAATGTATTGGCATACATTTCAATCATGTTCTAGTTTATGTTTATAGAAATCGACACTGCAGTTCCATGGAGTTATTATGTAATAACTCATTCCATTTTTCTCTCTATCACGATGGGCAGTTAATAATTGTTAATCGTTTATACACAAATCAGAGCATTATTTTTCTCAAATTTATATTATTCTCTAAATGTTTATTTATACAATATCTCCTAACAAATTTAATACAAAATTATCAAAAGTCTTCAAATCTTTTAT
>BRYF01000006.1:1341998-1346998 GCA_030159135.1 Actinidia polygama
GTACATTTTGCTAGGCATTTCGGACATTTTTACTGTCGTTAGGATTCAACAGTTTTTTTACGGCAAAATGTCGGTGAGAATGAGGACAACTGGAATAGCACGATATACTCTAAGTGTTTTTGGTGTGTGAAACTTTTTGAGTGCGTTAATTTTTCTTGTTGAGTATTTCACAAAAAGCTGGTTCTCGGACAACATGAGTGAAGCCCAGCTCAATAAGTACTACTGGTTTTTGGCAATAGCCAGTGGATTGAGCTTTCTACCATTTGTGGTTGTGTGGATTTTACAAGAGCAGGGTGTGATTTGGAATTTGTAGACAATGAACTAAAAAACCCAACAATACTTTGCGTTCCTGGATACTAACTTTCAATGATGGTATGGTTTAATAGGACACAACTTCTCTGAAATGTGAGGTTTGGACTGCATTGTGCAGCCTGAGATTTTAGGGGCCCATTTTGGGTTCATTTTGATGATTCAAACAGTTTATATTTTAGACTCCGTCTTGAAGATCAATATCGTAAAAAATCATGTTGTTCGGATACAAATTAATATTCATTTTATATTATTTTATAACTTAATAAATGAGTGTGACGTGCTGAATTATACTCATTTATCTTGTTATAAATTGATATTGATCGTTCATTAATCTATATCCGATCAACTTGTTTTTTATAGTGTTATAGTTTTCGATAAAATTTATAATATGAACGGTTTGAATAATCGAAATAGACCCAAAGCGAAACTCAAAATGCTTGGACAAGCCTGGTCCTATCTAATTCCTTCCGTCTATATAATTGATCTACTAAGTAGACAATGGAATCAGCAGCAGTCCCATAACAAATCAGAAAACTGGAGCTCAGGGTATCATTAGGTAAATAGAAAACAAATGGCTACTTGTAACTCAATTCTCAAGCATGGTGGATCCCCTTCGAGCAATCTTAGGAGTTGCTCATCATCTTCATACTTGTTCCTTTCAATCAATGAAGAGGGGGTGTTGTATGCTGACTCAAAATACCTCCATCATTCCTTGCACTTCAGAAGACCTCCCGCCACAAACAGAAGTCCCATATTCTGTGAGAACGATCGAAGTGGCGTCGACATTGTGGATGATCAAGCCCACGTGTTCACTTGATCGGATGGCTGTTTGAATCCGAATTGAGGTGAAATTTGAGGAGATTATTGATTGGTGAGGTCTAAGCCTTTTCGTCTTTCCTTAAAAGTTGAAATCCACGTTAGGGCTTATTTTATCGTTATGCTTGATGTTGGTATCCTCTAGATTTGTCTACGTTCTCGGGACCGAATCGTTTTGTTTTAATCGTTAACAGGTTTGATATCATTAAATTACACGAAGAGGGAAAAATATATTATTTCCGCTGAAGATTTTGTGTTCTTTTCCCAACAAACATAATCATCGATCATTTAGCATGTGAATGAACGAACATAACAATTGAAATGAAAATTCGAGTAGGCGGACGTAAATTTCTCAAATTGCTTTACAACAAAACCCGAAGACGTAGAAAAGAAATGGTTATGCACTCGAATTTACCTTGAAGAAACTGAAATCAACAGTAAGCCTTGGAGAAGACTCGATTGTAGAAAGAGCGTCATTGATGCGGTCGGCCTTGATCACAACCACGACGTTTCAGAGAATTGCATTTCTTGGCCTTCTCGTACTCTAAAAATGTTGAATGTTTCAGCTGACAGTGGTGAAGAGATCTTCGACGGAGATCTTTCCAGGCGGCGACGCTGGTGTCAACTAAGGTTTCGGAGCTTCTAAGTGCAAATGAAAAGTATCTCAGGGAGCTCCGTATTCTAAGTACGCCCCATCGTGAGGTTTTGAGTTAATACACAAAGTAACTCTGACGTTTAATAAATTACACTGACCTCCCCTAAAGTTTGAAATTTGTAACAGATTCTCATATTTTATACTGAGCACCTCTGAGATTATGGGTTAATACACAAAGCACCCATGAAAAAGCTACTTCTTTTTGTTTGCTACTTCTTTTTGTTTTTTTATAAAGGATGTTGATTTGACGTCAGGAGTGCTCTGTGTATTAATTCGGAATCTCAGGGGTGGTCAGTGTAAAATGAAAGAATCTGTTACAAGTTTCAAACATCAGGGAGGTTATTGTAATTTTTTAAACATCAGGAGTACTTTGTGTATTAACTCAAAATCTCAAGGAAGGTCAATGTATTTCACCCTTTAAATTTTGGGTAAATTTCACTTAGCTCTGCCTGAGATTTCTCACAAGTACAATTATTTTCTCTGTAATTTTTAAAATAACGTTAACTTCTTTTACTTCTAAAACTATTATCAATGTTTTTTCTAAAAGTTACTTCTAAAACTATTATCAATGTTTTCAAAAATTATTTTTTTAGAAAAATGACAAAATTGCCGGCATTGATAGTTTTCAATAACACAGTCACCTCTCTCTCTCTCTCTCTCTCTCTCTCCGCAATTCCAGGTGAGGGTGATTAAGTAAGTCTTTCTCAAAAGCGTTTACTGCCTTACAGACCAAAACAGAATTGCCTAACTACTACATATCAACAGAACTGTCTAACTTTGGTTACCAACAAAATTGCCAAGCTACTAGTAGATAGGAACAACTAAACCATTACTTGTGTTTCTTTCAAATGCCATGTTTCCACGGAAAAAGATGATCCCCTTTAACTTGTGGTGGAAACATTTCGTTAATTGGGTGCTGAAGCTGATTACACGACCCATCCTATAATGTGGGATCCACAATTCGCACGCACAATGTACAAATTTTAAACATTCAGATACAGAGGATATAGATATGTAATCTTCATGTGAAAATGACTACCAATTTTTCCATATTCCCTGATGATCTGATTGCTTGTTTGTTTTGTGTAGAAGCATTCAAAAATACGAATCAAACACAACTTGAAATGGTTATGAATATGGAAAAAAAGAACTAAATTAAACTTGCAATACAAAAACAGACGAACGAAAAAGAGAATACAAAAAACGAAACGAAAAGGCCATGTTTTACGTGGTTCGGCGATGTGACTACCACTTTCACTAACAAATCAAACGAATGCTCAGAAGAGCTACAATGGATAATTTTCTAAAAAAAACTCTCAAAAAGCCTCACAAGATCCAAAATACAAATTCTCTTTCAAACCTAATTGGAACCAAACCATAAACCCTCTCCGAAAAAAGTGATCAAAAATCATACAAAGAGCAAAACTTTACCAACGAACCCAAAGTTCCACCAAAGACCCTAAGGCCTACGTCCCCACGGGGGCACCCAAAGGAACTATGAAGTCCAATTGAAGAAAAAAGTCTTCCAAATTCATAATCGAAGAGTCTTTCCTAGACCAAACTAATGCTTTTACCAAACCAAGTTCGTAAACCAACAAAAAAAAATCTACCAAAACAGAGTTTAGAATGTCTAAAACGAGTCCAGTCAAAGTCGGCCACGTGTTAAATTTGCAAAACCCAACCGACTGCCAATCGGTCGGTTGGATTTTGGTCAAGCCAAAAAATCACAGTTTTTTTGTTTGTTTATATGAGTGTGACCAAAGCCTAATCACCACCCTATGAACACCCCGCGCGTGATCTCTCGAGACTTTGTTTCTGTATTCAGTTAGTCCTATCAGGTCTAGTGACCCAAAATTCTCTCCGTTCTTTCAAGTTTCTGATAGAACGAGAGTTGTGCTGAATTGGGTTTCTGTTATTCTGAAGTGGGTTTCAATGGAAATCACTCTAATTCTTGCCAGTTTGGGTTTTTTCTTGATGTTACTGACATGGCTTTTGGTGGATATTTTTAAACATAGGATAGAAGATGGTGATGAACAGTTAAAACATGGAGCAAAAGAAAGAACAAGATCCATAAATCTTGTCAAGTTCTGTATACAATTATCTCTAATGTTATAATCTTCATTTTGCATGCGGGTTTTTCTTGTTATTTGGGATGTGGTTAGGTGCTAACCTCTTCAATTATGAAACTCTAATTTTAGGCGTAAAACGAAATGCAATATTTGGATATGTTTAGTAACGTTTTTACTTTTTTATTTTATGTTTTGTTTTATGTTTGTTTTATGTTAGGCGTAAAACGAAATGCAATAAGAAGAGCAATATTTGTTTGTTTAGGTGTGGTGGTGGAGGCGACGGTGAAGGCTGTGATTTTGTAAATAAAATAAAAACTCATTTTTATTTTTTTTACTATTTTCAGAAATAGTGGTAGTAATTTTTAAATTGCAACACAAATAAATTTTTGTTTATGTTTACACTAAAAAACAGAAAAACAGAAATTAAACGGTTAACAAACACCACCTAAGGATGTGTTTGGATCAAAGATTTGGTAAGAGAAAAGGTAAATGATCAAATGACCCCAAACAGTTGAATCGTCTATCTTTTCTAAAAATTTTTTACCAAATCTTTGATTCAGATATAGCCTAATAGTTACTATCATATTCCACAAATGAGGATTACCATTATTCTTTGTATCAAATGTTCAATTCCCCGTCCAACACCATATGAATTATAACACCAGTTGAACCCATAAGATAATTACTCTTCAAAATTGTGGCCCAACAATCCCAATTCCCATGACACAACAATGCAACCTCACCCCCAAAAAATAGAATGAAAACTCTAGCTAGCAAGATGCCTATCAAAGGGAACCTTCCAAAACCAGAAGATTGGCAAGATTTGTCCAATTGAAGAAAATATATCTTGACATTATTCCCCCCAAAATAGAATGAAAACTCTAGCTAGCAAGATGCCAACCAAAGGGAACTTTCCAAAACCAGAATATATCTTGACATTACTCCACCATCCACTCTATTCAAGTGATTTTACAAACCACTCTTTTGCTTTGTGGTGGCCAAAAGTTTGGGCCTAATTATTTTGATGGCTCAAAGACTTTTATTCCAAGGGCATATGTTCCCACAATAGCTTTTGCTTTCCAAGCCCCTTTGCATTTTTTATTCTTCATTTAATTTGAAAAATATATTTCACACACTCTTTTTTTTTA
>BRYF01000006.1:1404498-1409498 GCA_030159135.1 Actinidia polygama
TCACAACTAGCCAAAGCTAAATACCTGAAGAACTGTGATAAAGGCACTAAATTCTTCCATGACATGATTAAAAGCAACTGATCCAAGAATCACATTGCTTCCATCTCCCTTGCAGATGGAAGCAGGTCCTCCTCCAAAAATCAAGTGAAGCCTTTTTACACTTTTATAAGGTCCCATTGGGTTCTAGCATGGCCTGCACCAAATTAGACAAAGGCACTGTCATGAAACGCAAAGTCCTGGAGCCAGATCAAGATAATAATCTTACAAGAGCAATAACAGAAGAGGATCAAATCAGCCCTTTTCAGCATTTGAAAGGACAAAGCCCCTGGGCCTGATGGTCTCACCTCCTGTTTCTTTAAGAAAGCTTGGGTCATAGTTGGAAGAGATTTTAGTGCAGCAGTAATGGAATTCTTTTCCTCGGGCCAAATTCTTAAACAGATTAACCATTCTGTGTTAGCTCTGATTCCAAAATCCAAGGATGCAGATAGAGTGGAAGACTTCAGGCCCATTGTCTGCTGCAATGTTACATACAAGGTTATCTCCAAGATCATTGCCTCAAGGCTAGCTCCTGTATTGATCAAATATTGTGGATCCAGCCTAAGCTGCCTTTTTCGAGAACAGGAGTATGTTTGAAAACATCTTCCCGTTTCAAGAGCTGTAAAGGCAATATGGGCGTAAAAGATCATCTCCTAGATGCATCTTAAATTTAGATTTTAGGAAGGCTTTTGACTCAGTGGACTGGGCCTTTGTTCAGGATCTCTTAACAGCCTTGCAATTTCCTCCCATGTTTGCGGGATGGATTGTGACCTGCATAACCACTACTTCCTATTCTCTTTCGTTCAATGGGTCTTTGCATGGCTTCTTTAAAGGCAATGGAGGTTTAAGACATGGAGATCCCCTCTCCCCATATATATTTGTGCTATGCCTAGAGTATCTTGCCAGGGGACTGAGTGGTTTGAAGAATAATGCAAATTTTCACTTCCACCCAAAATGTAGAGGTTTAAAAATCACCCAGTTGGCCTATGCGGATGACCTAGTGTTGTTCTCTAGAGTTGATTACACTTCAGTGGCTTTGCTCATGGAAAACTTAAATCACTTTGGGGACTACTCTGGGTTGATGATCAGCTTTGCCAAGTCCAGTATTTTCTCAGCAGGCATATGCAGCTCGCACATGGAAGATATCATGGGAATAACAGGTTTCTCTCAGAGATCCTTCCCTTTCAGATACTTGGGAATCCCTGTGGCAGATTCCAGGCTCTCCATAGCTTAGTTTAGTCCCTTGATTGACAAAATCTCGGGTTATATCAGCGCTTGGGCTGGAGCTACACTCTCTTATGCTGGCAGAACAGAGTTGGTGAAATCAGTTCTTTAGGGAGTCGAATGTTTTTGGCTTTCCATTCTCCCCATCCCAGCAGGAGTAAGAGCCAAAATAGATCAGCTCTGCAGGAATTTTCTATGGGGCGGCAAATGCAGCATGAACAAGAGGCCTCTAGTTGCTTGGAAAGAGGTCACATTACCCAAGATTGAAGGGGGTTTGGGCATCAGAAACACCGAGGCTTGGAACAAGGCTCTCCTCTCTAAAACCATGTGGAATATCCAAGCCAAAAAGGATTCTCTTTGGGTCCAATGGGTGTACCAAATCTATATGAAACACTCAGCCTTCTGGGAGTATCATAGTAAGCATGAGGATTCCCCTCTCATCAAACAGGTAATGGCACTAAGGGATGACAATCAATGAGGTAGTTATTCAGAAAATGAACCAGTGGACAGTCAATGGAGAGTTGCAATCCAGCCTAGCCTATGAGTACTTTAGACCGAGAGGGTCTAAACTCACATGGCCAAAACTGGTCTGGCAAAGTAGCATCACCCACAAGCATTCATTTATTCTATGGCTGGGATTGAAAGATCGATTACTAACGAAAGACGAGCTTCAAGAGTTCATTGAAGACCAGATATGCCCCTTATGTAGAGCACAGATGAATCAATCGATCACCTTTTATTTCAACGCAACGTGGGCAAACAGATTTGGACCCAAATCAAGCATTGGTTGGGTATCTCCCGGTCTATGCAAACCTTGAAAGCTGCGGTGAAATGGATGATTAAAGAGGCCAGAGGCACTGGATCTCAGGCTAAAGCTAAGAAATTGGCCTCGCTTGCACAATATATAATTTTTGGAAGGCAAGAAATGAGAGAATCTTTGAAGGCAAGATCAAACACCCGGAGGCTATTATAAGAGGCATTCAAATTCTGGTGTACAGGGCCATCTATAGTCTCTTTCCAAGATTAATAGATCTCTGATGAGTTTTGTAATGCTTGGTTTGTCCTAGAGTTAGGCTGTACTTGTGTAGCTTGACTTTTTGCTTTGACTTGGTATATTGCTCTATGCTGATTACTCGGCCAAAGGCCTCATGTCTATGGTTCACGGTGTAGTTTGCTTGCAGTTCCCCCCCACCCCCCCCACCCCCCCCACCCCCACCCCCTTTTTTTCTGCAGCTTCTCTCCAGAATGCTGATGGGCTGACTGGTTTCTGCTGGGATGATGGGAATGGGGCTGTAATTGTGTAGCTTGGTCTTTTGCTACTTTGATCCAGTCAGTCTACATCTTTCATGGTTTCATGCTGTAATCTTCTGCTGCATTATAAATTTCTGTCTGTCTGTATCCTGAGTTCTCTGTTTTGGGAGCAAACTCTTGGACTCTGGTTTGGGGGTGGAGCTATATGTGCAGATTCAATCTCGTCTTCTGCTTGTGTAGGCGAACCTCAGACCTATCTGTTGAGGTGAATGATTTTGGTTGCATCAGTTGGTTGGTGTGCAGCTGATCCTTAAACCAGACCTTGTGTGTTACTGGGTTCTATAGAGTTACAGAGTCCAGATCTTTTGTTTCTTTTGGAACTTGTTTTATGTTGAATTTTGATTGATCCAAGAGGATTTTTAGCTTGTAATTGCATTTTTTTTTAATTAAAAAAAAAAACTCTAAGATTCCCATCTGTTATTACTTGCTGCTGTATTCATGTTGGAGCAGAATTTGAATACATCCTGGATCAGTCTTCTGGATCAGATTTGTTCTGAAGTTAGGGGTTTAATCTGAGGCTGGACTCAGATGGGTTGATTTGAGCTGAACTCTGATGGGTGGAGTTGAGTTCTGGGTAGGTAGTTGTAGAGTTGGCTTTCTGCTGCTGCTTGGTCTTCTTGTTGCATCTTGGTATTTTGATTTCTGGTTAGCTGCTGTTATAATGTTGGGGAAGTATGCTGTTTTGTTCTGGAGCAGTTGTCTGGAGCCGACCTCTGCGTTCAGTTTTGCCTCTTCAACAACAGATATGATTGGAGTTTGTAGTCTTGAGCTCTTTTAGTAGTTGTAAAATTTGTAAATTTGTTCCAAATCAAGCATTGCTTGTTCTGCTGCAGCTTGGTATGTCCTGCTTGAGGATTCAGTTATGTTGAAGTTGGGTATGCTGCGAAGTAGTGCGAAGGTTTCTGGGTTCTGTATCTGGAGCAAACTTCTACGTACAAGTTTCTGGGGTTATGCAAAATTGTTGCTGGGTTCTGGTTCAGCTCTCAGTGTATAAGTTTCTGACTGTATCAATCCTGAGTTCTCTGCTTTTGGAGCAAAGAATTGGATTCTGGTTTTGGGGGTGGAGTTCTATGTGCAAAGTGTCGTGTGAAGATGTTGCTGGATCTGCAGAGTTGCAGAGTCCAGATCTTTTGTTTCTTTTGGAATTTGTTTTATTTGTTTGTTTATGTTTGTTTTATGTTGTGTTTTGATGATTTCAAGAGGTCATAGCTCTTGGATCCAAAGCTTGTAAAAAAAAAGAAGAAGAAAAAAGAAAAAAATAAATAATAAAAAAAATTAGTCTTTTCTATGTTGAAGCTGAGACCTGATAAGGTCTTGCTGCTGCTGATGTTGCTGCTGCTAAAATGTTGTTGGTCTCAGTCTTGGAGCAGATTTCTGGTCTCTGTACAAATGGTGCTGGGTTTTCTGTTCTCTGATCATACGGTGCTAGGGGCTTGCTATGTGAACCTGGTGCTGGGTTATCTGTTCACAGGTTCTGTGGTTTCTATCTGGTATATCTTGCTGCTGTATCTATTATAGATTGCTGCTGTATCTGTTACAGCTTGCTGCCTGTTATGCTGCAGCTTGATCTTTTTGATTTCTGGAATTATGCTCTATGTAGAGTAGGCCTGTTCTGCTGCAGTTTTTTTTTTTATGCAGCTTGGGCTTTTGATTTCAGGATTTATGCTCTAGGTATTCTCAAAGCTCATGGATATTCCCAGAGCTTGCATTTTCTTTTATATAAAAAAAAACTGTTGCTGCTGCGAATTTGCTGCTGGGTTCTGGTTCAGTTCTCAAGGTCTGGCTGCTGCTGCGAAAATGATGCTGAGTCTGGTTCAGTTCACAGTGTGATTGGGGGTGTGCTGCGATGGGTTGCTGGGTTCCGTTTTATGGGAGCATGGTTCTGGAGCAATACGTGCAGCCTGACTCTCATCAGAAGATTTGGGAGTTGTGCTGTAAGGTGTTGCTAGACTATGTTTTTTTTGGAGCAGTTTGCCAGAGAAAGTTTCTTCCGGTGACCTATGGAGCTGATTGCTGGTCTCTGGTTTTAATGCAAAAAATGGGGGATTGATTTGGGAAGCTGGTGCTGGTTTCTGTTCACAGCTTTGCTGCTGTATACATCTGGAGTAGTCCAATAGATTCTGTTTGCAAGCTCTTTGTTTGGGGAGTTTCTCTGCTGAAGTTAGAGGTTTGTGCTACATAGGTCAGCGTTAATTGTTGGTTTTTTGAGTATTTGCTTTCTGTTTTTGGGCCTTGCTGTTTGGCCTTGGTAATTTGATCTGGAAGTTAGATTGTAGTTAGTTTGATCTTGCCTTAAGCTAGATTTTAGCTTTGTTTTGGATTATTGCTCTTTATTGAGTGTTGTTCGTCCAATCCATCAGCCTCCTGACTATCTTTTGAGCTTGCTCAGAGATCCTTGTACATCCACATTTGATCAATGAATTCTTTAT
>BRYF01000006.1:1489498-1494498 GCA_030159135.1 Actinidia polygama
AATTAGATAAAAAAAATTACATTTTCAGGATTTTCTCGTAAAATATCAAAAAAATATAAAATTTTGATTAAATAGTTAAAAAAATTCATAAACATATACTAAAAACGAAAAAACTTGAAAAACATATTTGCTAAAAATTCTATAAGAAATACTATGCCAAATTGAGCCTAACTTTTCATGTAGCTTCCACTATGTTCATAGCTTAATTATTTCATTGTCCCCTTGGTTCTATCTAAAATTTTAGTGGAAGTTGTGGGAGGATAAAATATCTTTCATTATTTTTGATCAAGCTAGAACGAGCGTCATCGTCGGACTGTTACTTCTTAGCAAGTTCGATTGACATCATCGTGCCGGAGCTCAGTCGAAGGCTTTGACCTTGTAGTGATTCCAAGGCACGTCAGGGTCAGAGGGTAAATTGTACGACGAAGTTTCATGTGCCATTCGCACGCCTGAGTTCAGACGTAGATAACGCGATAGATTAGCTACCAGCTATACTCTAAGGGCATGATTGGAGTAGTCGCCTAGACACTGATATGGCAGTTGGCGCGTCTAAAAGTTTTATTTTGGAAGTAATTTTTGATACTTTTTCAAACAAAATCTATAGTACACACCATATGTTCCACAAAAATATAACAATCGGTTGTGGTACATGTTATAATCGGTGTGGTGAAAGTTACTAGAGGGTATATTAAAAATAGTGTATTACGCATCATTATGGTAAATGTTATAACTTTTTGTAACAAAAAAAATTGTGAATTTTTTTTGTTACGATCTATTGTAGTGAATGTTATGATCAATTATGATAATATTTTATATCAAAGCACACCATATGTACTATTCCTAAATGTGTGTATTGTCGCCACTCTTTACTTTTTAATTTCTGCTTTTAAATAATCACACTTTGTTAACATAAGTTTAGCTAGAACTTAGTATCAACTTTGATCAATAATGAAATTATGAAGGAAAAACAAAAACATGGGTAAAGGAATCTTTAATCGATCATAGTGTGACTTCCTTACCTGCCATCCAACCATTAAGAGTTAAACATGGAATAGCTGTTCTTTTATACCTTTTACTTTTCCTTTACTACTTGAGTATCAATAGATTTTGACTACCAGAATATTCTTGCACCAATATTGTCAGGTTAATGCACCTGAAATGATCTTTAGAGATCAAATTTAAGAATTAGGATCCTCTGGAGTGCATTCCATGTGGAGTCGTTTTATGGTCAGGATTAAAGCAACGTCGTTTTCGTTATGAAGTGTACAAAACGATGTCGTTTTAATCTTGGAGTGTACAAAGTCCTGACCATGAAACGACGTCGTTTTATGGTTAATTAAAACGACGTCGTTTTAATCCTGTAGTGTACAAAACGATGTCGTTTTAATCTTGGAGTGTACAAAGTCCTGACCATGAAACGACGTCGTTTTATGGTTAATTAAAACGACGTCGTTTTAATCCTGTAGTGTACAAAACGACGTCATTTTATACATTCTAAGAACACTCAGCATGGAATGCACTTCCGAACTCCAAATTTAAGGCCATGTTTGGAACTTATGAAGAAAAAAAAGAGAGAGAAAGTAGATCGAGGAAAATTAATTTGAAAGGAACAACCTAGAGAAAATTAGTTTACATTTCTATGTTAGGTTTTGAAAGGAAATAAAATAAAAATGAGAAAAAAGAGTAATTTTTTATTTGGTTTTACAAAAAAAGAAAAAAATAACTTAAACAAATAATAGAAATAAAAAAGACTAGAAATAGGGGGGAAATTAAGAAACAAGTTTCAAAATGAGAAAGAAAACAATTTTTTTACTTGTTTTTCCTCAAAAAATCATGACCCAAACAAAAAATGAGAAAAGTTCCTATTTTTTCTTCTTTTCTGTTTCTTTCCCTACTTTCCAAACACAGCCTAAACCTAAAGCTAGTTATGTGGTTTTTCTAAAGTGGGTTTAGACAAACTTCCATTTAACACAAAGATAAAGGGATTGGTTTGCCTCATGGTTATTCTTTTCCATCCAATAGTAATCATGGGCTTTAACAGTTCAGGTCTCTCTTCACAATCAAATCCATGGACCCCAAGAAAGGAATCTCCATATATATCCAACAAGAAAATGACTACCATATACTTTATACTTTACACTTCTTATGTTCCACATATATATATATATATATATATATATATATATATATATATATATATCCTTTTTACACTATTTTGGTGGTTGGTTTTTCGAAATAAATAAATATTTTGACATATTCAAAAACGTAAAAAAGTGGACAAACAAATAAAAATAAATAAAAATGAGAGGGACGGAATCATTAATCTAGTTAGGACGTTACGTACAACCCATCACCCTATTAAGATCTAGTAAGACATTTTCTATTTCTTAATTTAAAGCTTTATTAAGACAAACTACAAATGGAGTTAAACATTTTTTATTTCATATAAAAATATTGTTTGGTTCTATTTTCAGAAATATTTTTTTAAAATACTTATTTAGAAATTGTTTTTGAGAATAAAATAATTTATTATTTTCATATATTAGTTATTTCTTAATAAAAATATTTTTTGAGAATTTGATGACGTATTTTTAATATTTTTCATAAAACTAGTTCTTTTATATAAAAATTCAAAAAAATAAGTTTTACAAAAACGTCGGCTCAAAAAAATTTCTAAAACATATAATGTAAAAATAATTCTGAAAATTGAACCATACAGACAATCTTTCATAAGATCAGCTAAATAGAAACAACAACAATATTATAATCTTCACAATATCATCTAAATAAAACTTCTATTATTAATAATACTTCCAAAACGTCAACCAAAGCCACCAATGCGAAAACGAAGAACAGCTGTTGGCATAGAGCCCACTTTGTTGTTATCGTCAACTAATACACGCAATTATACATAATCATATAGCATTGGGGTGAATTAACTTTGCCCCTTATACTTTCACTAAAATCTCAATTTGCATCTTTTACTTTTAATTGTATCAGTCCTTTTCATTACACCTTAGGTCAATTACCAATGTGGTCATTCCATTTATGTCTTACTCAATCAAATGAACATAAAATGGATGAAAGTATCAAACTAGCATTTAACGTAAAGTGTAAGGAGTTGACTAATAAAATAAAAAGTGAAGAGTGGAAAGTGAAAATTAGGTAAAAATACAGGTGTATAACGTGTAATTAATCCATATAATTATTTACTTGCGCATAAACCAACCACCACTTTTACGCTTGCATGCGCACTACGCACCAGGTGTTCATCAATCACCAACTTTCAACTTCTAGCAATCCGTTCCCTTGTTTCTGATTCTCTCTCTCTCTCTCTCTCTCTCTCTCTCTCTCTAGAAAACTCTCACTCTTTAAGGGAAGGGATTGTTGAGAAAGAGAGAAAGGGAATAGACCTTCTCGTCATGCATTTGCAGACATGATCAAAAACACCCTCGTAGCCAAATGCTTCACTCTCTCTCTCCTCATCTCTGCCTTCTTCCTCCTCTTTCTCTCTATCCAATCCCATCGCGGAAAGAAACCGTCTGACGAATCGGACCTCCGAATTCGACCCGGATACACCTCCTACGAATCCTACATCCAACGCCAGCTCAACAAAACCCTAAACCCGAAGCTCCGAAAGGTCTGGACAACCCGAGACTGGGACCGAAAAATCCAAGTCTTCTCCACCTTCTTCACCGAGCTGAAGAATAACAATCTCCTATCGAATGAATCGAGGGCTCTCTGCATCGGGGCTCGGGTTGGGCAGGAAGTGGAGGCGTTAATCCGGGTCGGAGTGTCCGATTCGGTGGGAATTGACCTGGTCCCGTACCCGCCCCTCGTTATTCGGGGCGACTTTCATCACCAGCCGTTCGATGACGAGACGTTCGACTTCGAGTTCTCGAACGTGTTCGACCACGCGCTGTACCCGGACAAGTTCGTTGGTGAGATCGAGCGGACGTTGAGGCCCGGTGGGGTGTGCGTGCTACACGTGGCGCTCTCCAGGAGGTCCGATAAGTACTCGGCTAATGATTTGTACAGCGTTAGGCCGTTGAAGGCGCTGTTTCGCCGGTCTGAGTTGGTTCGGGTTCGGACGGTTGATGGATTCGGGTTGGATACTGAAGTGGTGTTCAAGAAAAAGTCCTGATGTTATTATTTTTATTTTTTGATTCATTTTTTTTATTTATGATGATTTATCATGACGTGTAATTTTTTTATTGGGTATTCTTCTCATTTATAGAGTTTTTTTTAAAAACGTTTTAATTCACTTTGGGATCGGGAAAAGCTAGCATACACACCCACAAAAAATACACCATTTGCATTCAATATGTGGCCGATAATGCCGAATGCGTCATGTTATCAATTTTGACCGGTAAAACAGGTCAATTAGTAGGTCAAATAAAAATAACCACAAACTCTCGTAAATTCATTTGAAAATTTATAACCAATTCAGAATTGTTTGGACATGATCAAAAGAATTTTATAAACTAATCACAAATATTAATAATGAGTGCCTATTGAATTCATAATAAGCTAATTCTTAAAAAAAATGTGATTAGCCACAACTCTTGTAACATTATTAATATAAATTTTATTAAAATTATTTATAAAAATATAAAAGTTTATTAATAGCTACAAGAATTCATAAAAGCAATACATAGTTATAGAAATTTATAAATTTCACCAAAATTATTCATAAAAATATAAAAGTTTATTAGTGGCCACAAGAATTCACAAAAATAACCACAAATTCTCATAAATTCATTTGAAAATTCATAATCAATTTACAAATTTTCGTAATATTGTTCGGACACGAGACAAATAACTTCATAATCTAACCACAAAAAATAATAAAAACGAGTCAACATGTTAAGGTTAGCTTAACACACGTGATCTGTGTTGTTTCAATAGAGTTAAGTTTCTGTCTGTTTCAATTAGAGTAATTCGTTGTGACAAATAAGTCTCCATTGCAGACCACGTCTTCTAGCTTAACCACAAGTATT
>BRYF01000006.1:1506998-1509498 GCA_030159135.1 Actinidia polygama
ACGGCTATAAATCAAATACAGAGTCGGTTACTATAACGGCTATAAATCAAATACTGATCCGCCCCTCGTTCTCTCGTTCTGGAATTCAGTGTTTGCCCTCTACCAGAGATTTCAATACCCTTAATTTACAAACTGAATTTAACTTGTTCTCTTCATAAAAATAAATAAAAATAAATCATCCCACCCAAAAATCAAACGCTTCACCACCATGTTCAACCTGTTAAATTCTCTAACCCTGTTAATTACAGAATATCCAAAAAAATCTCAAAAAACTCCCAAAGCCATCCACAACACTAATTAATTACAAAAGACTAATCCACCACCATAATCAACCATCACCACCATGTTCAACCTCCACCTCCACCACAATCACAACCTCCATTAACAACAACCAACCACCACCACCACCACCACCATTAACAACCACAACAAACACTGTCCACCATCACCACCGACACCTCCATAAACCATAAACTCCAAAATCAACAAACCTCAAACACCCCCCAAATGAAACAACCCTAAAATCAAAACCCACCAAAACAACAAACCCAAAATCAACAACACACAAGATCCGGGAGAAGCGATCAACTGCGAATGGGACCGGCGAGCGGCGAACGGCGAGCGGCGAGATTGAACTGTGAAGCGAGCGATGGCAGCGAGCATGAGTTGCAGCGACAGTGGTCGGCCTCTCTCTCCCTCTCTCTTTAGGCGACGTGAAAGGAGACGTGACCGGTGGCGGCGATGTGAACGGCGGCGGCCAGCGGTAGTGTGCCTCCCCTCTCTCTGTCTATCTGGGCTTAGGGTTTTATAAGGTTACATTGGAAATTTTAGAAGTAATATGCGCTAGTAGGGTGCACAAAATATTCGAGACCCGACCTCATTGGTTCGGGTTGCTTTGGGTCTACCACCGTCTTGGGTCGGTTCTGAGTCTAAAAATTTTGGACCCGTTCAGTTCGGGTCAATTCTCGGATCCGTATAATTTTTTACCCAGAATCAACCCGAACCGACCCGAGACCCGAAGAACCGAGACGAGAACCGATCATATATAAACATACAATGCACTCACGCACACTTGATTATTACCTATGCTATATAAAGTTTAGAGAGAACCGAAGAACCGACCCGAACCAACCCGAGAACCGAGGAACCGAACCGGAACCTAGTGGTTCGATTCGGTTCAGGTCTCTTTGAGCGTCGAGTCGATTCCAGGTCCAAAAATCTGGAACCGTGGATGGTTGGGTCAATTCTGGGTCAGACCCAACCCGACTCGACCTAACCCGACCCGTGTGCACCCCTATGCGCTAGTCCTCAAGTTCTATTAGTTAACTTAAAAAGTGGACTAACAGAAGGGTTTTTTGAAATTCAACTTCAAATGATAAGGCAAATCAGTGTAATTTTCAGAACACGAGGGGTATATCTTTATTAAAGGAAGACCTTAGGATAGGTCGTTGTAATTTACCCATCAAAATGGCTAATTAATAACTTTGAATTAGCAGAAAAATTATTAGATACTCCCATAAGTATCACGTGATATTATTTATACGATACTCCTAATAAATGAATGATCGCAACAAATACATTGTGGGTCACAGTTATCTCCGAACTACCCAACAAATAAATGTGGATCATCGTATTCTATCTATAAAATTTTGTCGCTATATATAAATGACACATAATACTATGAGAGTACTGAATAAATAATTCATTTTATTTTCTTCTTTACTTTTCCATTACCTTTTTCTTTTTCTTCCATAATTCCCTCCAGCAATTCTTGATTCAAATGTAGTTTTAGGCTAAATTTGAATTGTCAATATAATTTCAGAGAAAGTTTTGGCATAACCTAAAACCATTAGCTTTCTCCACTGTTTCGTCCTCTGTACTTAAATCACTCAAATATCGCCCAACATAACAGTTGTGACCACTGCATTTCTCTCTCCATGACCCCCAAACAAACATTAATGCTCTAAGAAAGCTCATTTTCCCAGTGATTTTCAAGAAATATTTTGCCTTCACCCCCCAAACCCTAATAATACTCATGGATAAAAAAAATTGCTAAATTTCTTGGTCAAGGTACAGCACGAACACGATAAAACACGAGACACATCGAATGTACCGAGCATAATTTTTTTATCAAATGGGCTGGCAGGGCACGGTACAATTAAAAAATAAGTGATCAAGCCAAGTCGAGCATAAAAAATAAATGTGTCAAACCAGTACCGGCCATTTGACACCTCGGCCGAGAACCAAATGCCGAACTAAAAAACATGGTGAGCTCCACTCTCCAATAATCCGTCATTCCCATTTGTAAATTTGCAATGCCACAATCCGGATTCAGACAAGATCAATTAGTTGTTGGAAACTAATACTCCATCTCCAAACTATGACAGAAACCAAGTAATTTAATATTGGCAAAATCTATAATATACACCGTGTATATCATAAAAATATTATGCTATGTTGCAATGTATGTGCGGTGGTGTGTATGTTAGAAATAATAAAA
>BRYF01000006.1:1514498-1516998 GCA_030159135.1 Actinidia polygama
GTCGTTTGCATGTAACGTCATAGTCATAGCTTAAGAACAGTAGATTAAGCAAGATAGGAGACGAAGCAATGGCCTCTAGATGCTTGGTCAAAAATATTTTGATATTGAGTAGGAGATCGAAGTCATCAACGAGCTGAAACAAAAAGAGATTTTCTAGTATAGTAAATCAGTCGTTTGCATGTAACGCCAGAGAATTCATTATGTAAAGAAAAATAGGGGTCCTGCCCTTTTACAACAAGGGTTCGATGCGTAGATGAAAAATAAAAAGTGTAAAATAATTTTTTTTTTTAAAAACACTTACAAAAAATTATATATAGAATGCCACTCACATTATTGGAATCTCCTAATAGAGACTAGAGCACGTGCCCATCTCACTCAAGATAACAGTGGTACAGCATATGTTAGGTAAATATAATTGAGGATTGGAAACCTAATAAATAATCAGCACATCATCATTGTCTTATTGCTAGCTTAAAGTATGAGATGAATGTCAAAGTGTTATAATAAACTTAATGTTGGTGGAGAAATCGGTTTAAGAGTTCGTCTGCGCACTCGTATGGCCCAATTCGTTAGGAAAAAATCGCATAAGTCTACATTCACATCACATTGGCTCAATATTTGAAACTCATACCCATTTCAAAACTTAAATTTTGTAAGTGGTGAGTCCATCCAATGTATATTAAGAGTCAACTCATTTTTTACTTATTCGATGTGAAACTCATTCTTCACACATGTCGTCAATACTTAAGTATCAAGTTATGGAGCATATTAGAGTTTACATTGATAAATGTCACTTACGAGTAAGCAAAATTTATAAATTTTATTAGTTTGTATAATATCGTAAGAAATTATGATATAAAAATATCATTAATTATGGATGGCACTCTCCTTTGATTTTTATTAAAGTTTTTCAAGTACAAACTCAAAATCAAGAAAATCAATTCATTTCACTAATATATAAGTGATAAATTAATACAAAATATTATGAGATATTTAACGGTGTAAAAAGTCCAATAATATTTATAACACGTGTAACTAATAAACACAAGAGCACTCCCAAAATGTGATTCCAAAATTCAAAATGAATGATTCACAAATACTACATACGAAATTTTGGGACTGTAAAATTTTTCTAAACACAATAACCCCATATATTACTCCAAGAAAAAGTCATGCCACCGTTGTCCACCCATTGTCCTTCAATAAATTAAACAACAATGATAGGTACACACCCACTTTTGTACACACTCAGACACATCCTCTCACAAACACAGTAGGACCCGTCCTAATTCACTTTTGTAGAAAACCCTAATTAAAGCGGGCCCCACTGTGTTTGTCAGAGAGTGTCTCTAAGTGTGTACAAAAAGTGAGTGTGTACCTATCATTTTTGTAAATTGAATTCATTAGAGAGAGTTCACGAAATCATGCAATACTACGTACCAAAAACTACTTATCAAATATCCATAAAAATATATCCGACAACATTCAGTATGTGTGTGACTCACGTTATATCAACTTTAAATACGCATTGCATACCTCACTTCCTGTGTAATTTACGAAGAAAAAATTCTGAGTAGCTAACATTTTTATACAAGATTAACTAATTAGGTTCTTCAGTCCTTGTATGTGGATTTGACCCTTAAAGAAATGCTTTATGGACCCACCATGAGGCATGAGTCAGCCTGTCTAAATTCTAAATCTTGTCGGTGACTCTGGATTAGGGGTGTTCACGGGTCAAGTCGGATTGGGTTTGGGGTCATTCGATATCCGAACTGAATTGATCGGGTTGGAGAAGTTTGAACCTGATTCCGATCCAATAGATGGTCGGGTTAAGTCGGTTCGGGTGGAATTTAGTCGGGTTGGGATAGGGTTGAGTGAAAATGGTGAATTTTAGTATAAAATTGTCAGGTTAGTCGGTCAGGTTGGTCGATTAAATGGCCCAACACCCGAACCGAATGTGATCGGGTTAATTAAAATTCACCCGTTATTCACTGGTAAATTGATCGGGTTGGGTCAAATTTGGTTTGGGTCGGTCGAACATAATTTTGAACACCTCCTCCACTCTAGATTCACTTGTCCTTTACATCCCCTTCACTTCACTATAAAGCACTAAGCCTGATGTCTGCTCTCTTTTAAGGTATCAGATTCAAAACATCTTAACTGCTATCAATTGTTAAGTTAGATTAGTTCATAAGAACTTGGCCACGGCTTTTATCGAGCCCTCCACTAGTGAACATCGGGATTGGTCCAAGTCAATCTTTGAATCAGATACTGAGTTATTCTAATAATCTTGGTCTAAATTTATACCAAAAATTTGCACGGGTGTTATTTATTTATTTACTTATTTTTTAAAAAAAATGAAATATATATATATACACACATTAGCTTAAACAATTTCCCAATTGATATCATAAACTAATTCTTTAACTAACTGGTAACATGACCATTGTACTAATAGCAATACGCATGTATGTTGGCTGGTTATTATCAGTCATATAAA
>BRYF01000006.1:1664498-1669498 GCA_030159135.1 Actinidia polygama
AATGTAAACAATATAATATGCATAACATTTTAAACCGTCAATAATATGCATTATAAAAATCATTTCGAATGCAATTGTTATAAACAAATTTCATATCAATAATCATAAATCAATTACCTTTTACAATTTTTATTATAAATCAAGTTTTTTCATTTCAAATTTAATACTCAAAATAATGTCTTAATAGACTTATATAAGCTATTAACAACAAACCCAAAGTAAAACCCTAACAAACTAACCCCTTTACCTCAGTTAGATACAAGTAATCTCCAGAAAATGAAGAAGTTGTGATGGTTTTCGAATTCTTCAAATTGCTCAGATCTCTGAGATTTTTTTGGTTGGATACGAAGCCTCCGTCGAGTAGATAATTTCTCTCTAATTGATCACCACTCGAATCACACTCTACTCACTCTGATCTAATACTCTAAACACAAAATCTCTTCTGTGATTTCAAAACACAGACAGAGAGAGATAGCTTGAATGTGAGAGAGTCCGTGTCTGGACAAGAGGGAGAGGGAATACGCGTTATAATAAGAAAAGGAAAAAAGAGAAAAGGAAAAGAAGAGTCATGATTATGTTGGAAATGATATTGTCTGCGATGATGATGTTGGGAATGATGATGTTGGGAATGATTTCGTCTGAGGGAATTCCAACGTTTATGAAGGGGTATTTAACAGATATGAAGGGATCCAATGTGTTAGGCTCTCATGCCTCATTTGGCCTACACCCAATTCAGATTTTTTTAACATTAGATCCAATTACCCCATTATACTAAAGTTCAAAATTATCCATATATATAAAAAAAAAATTTGAAATCTTACACCTTTTAAGAAGGAAGTGATAATTTTAGGTAGGAAAAAATAATCTCATGTGAAATCTCAGCCGTTGGACTTACTCAAATAGATTTCAACCATAGATAGCGAGAAATAGATTTAGAATTCAAACTAAGTTCTGATTTGTATTATAGATGCTTTCGAGGCATGGAACTAAAAATTTGATCGAAACGGTAACGATAGGCTCCGTTCCGGTTACTCTCATTTCTAACGAAGAAATTCAAATCACAACCCGTAACGTTCGTAATATGGCTCTGATTAGCCATCTCCATGAACTAGCCGATGACGAGGGGGCACGGACTGGATGTGCTTGACCTCCTCTTGGGCACGGAGGAGCTCGCACTTGAGGTTCTTGTGCTCGTCCTTGACGTACTCCTCTTGGATCTCGATGAACTCGATCTAGTGTTGGAGGGACTTTAGCCGGCTGTATAGGTCGTCCTCGTCGAAGGAGGGGGCAGTGTCGGAGGAGGCAGGAGGATCGGGGAGAGTCCGTGGTGGCTCGAGAACCATCGCCGTCGCCATAATGGTGGTAGCGGCTGTGGCGGTGATATTGCTGCTTGACTTTGTCGAATGTCGATCAAGAGAGAGGAGAACCAGCGAATTGAAACAAAAGCAAAGACAATGGAATTTATATTAAAAGGGGTAAATAAACTACATTTTTATTCTTCCCATTTTTTTCCTGATATCTATCAAGCCCCTAACATTTTGATTATAAAAAATATTGAAAGATAATTGAGAATAGATGGAGCTTTCAACTCCATACTGATTTGCATGTAACTCATAAGTGAAACTTTTAATTTTTAATATTTATTTAAGTTTTTACAAGTTTACATTATGAAATTTTGACTAGCATTATTTGTGACTTTTGCATTATTATGTTATTATTTGAATCCATATTTCTATATGGTAGATGTGAAAAAATTTGTTAGTTTGGAGTTTTTAAGTTTTAGTAGTAAGAATTTATTTTTGCATTTGTAATTTTGCAATGACAATTGTGTTTTTATTTAAAATTTAATAATTTCTATCGTAAATGACTTAAAAACAAACATAATATGCATAATGCACTATATACATTTTAAATGTTAAATTAAAATTCATCTACAATCATATAAAATAATTGTACAATTTATTTTTAAAGTTAAACCAAGTGTAACAATACATTTTATACAAAATTGCTCATCTGAGAAAAAAATCACAATCGTGATAACCGTGTCTTATTACATAACATCCGCGACGTCCGTTTCCATTACACCACACCCGCGATTTAGTTCTATGTTTCGAGGTATTAGATGAATTTTAGGTACCATTTAAAAAATATGTAGATTTAAAATCTAAAAGTATTTGAAATTTATAGATTTTAAGTTTCCAAAGAATTTAAATCTATGAATTTTAAATAGACTATTTGGACTCAATATTATTTTTTTTAAGAATTTAAAATTATCGATTTAAGTAATAATGACGTATAAATAAAAAATCTTATATAATTTTGACACAACATGGGAGAATGTGAGTCTTTTAAGTTCAGAAAATAAAAATATCATTGAGATGACTTTTATTTTTCAAAATATTGATTTGATGAGTTTTGTATGTTAATTTTCTATTTTTCCTGCTTTTTTTTTAAAAAACAAACTTAGAATAAAAACCTCAATAATTCAATTTATATATATATATAGCAGACATATATATAAAATAGCATGCAGCATACATATATTTCATATGAATAAAGCCAGGGAGATAGGTCTCTATTTTTATTTTTCACTCTTTTTTTAAAACTACGTATAATTTTTAAACCAAAATAAAACATATCTAATAAAAATTAAAAAAAAATGAAATATAGATATACTTTTTTGAAAATAAAAATAAATATTTACTATTAGATTAGTTCACATAAATAGTAAAATATTTTTTAGTTCCCATCTCTGACACCTGTCACTACTGGACAAGTTTTCATCTTTTATTTCTCAAGCATGATAAAGTCATCCTCACGAGAACGTTAAAATGTCCGATTAAATCCTAATTTATCTCTTAAACTATTCAATCTTCGGCTATCAATTGTATTTATTTAGCCTTTAAACTATTCAACCGCCCTTTATCAAGTCCAATTAATGACAGGTCGTCTAATTAGTAAACAGAACTTCATCACGTGAGTCGCACATGCATTTCTTTAGAAAACAAATAGATATTTTGGTAACCGTATGATTTTTAGAGGGAGTTTTTCTGTCATCCCCACTGCCTATATTTATCTGTGTATATATAGATATATAGATAGATTAGCTAGATAGATAAAGGCTACAGAGAAGCTTACAAGTGGGTTTCCTATTTCATGATCTGACAATTCTGGGCATTACAATAATTTAAAAAGTGGGTAATGCTATGGGTACAATCATATAGCACTTCAAATGCACACCACATGAGGTGTTGCATTTGGATTGGCTGAGTGTAGGGTGAAAGGACAGAGTGTACCCCACACTCAGCCAATCCAAATACAAAACATCATGTGGTGTGCATTTGGGGTGCTATATATTTGTACCCATAACATTTTCCTTAAAAAGTTGTTGTTGTGAAACCTTAGCTCTCTAGTCTCCACCTTCACTTTCAATTCTAACTTAATTTCACAATCAAATGGTAAATTAGAACACCAAATTTTCACTCAATATGGCTACACGTGTTGCACACTAAGCTACCAAAAAGTCTAAAATGTCTTGTATTTTGAATGTCATCTGCGACTCACGAGCTAATGTTTCGTCCATTAATTGAAATGCTCGTCACTAATTGGTATGAATAGAAGACAATTAAATAGTTCAAGGGCTAACTAAACGCAATTGGTAGTTTAGGGGCTAAATCGCCAGAAATTTAATAGTTTATGGACTAAAATAGGATTTAACATTTAAAATCTCTCTCCTCTCTCATCCTCGTCTAGATAATTCGGCACTCGTTGCTTCACTGTCTTGAGCCAAAGATTAGAGACCATGAAGACCTTCGTTTTCAGCTTTCTCTGGTTCTTCTCCAAAGGACCTCTCAAAACTCGAATCTTCTTCTCACTGTCAATCTTCTCAATTTCTTCAGCATGACCTAATGGTTCGATTTGTACTAAACAAAACCCAGTTCATAAAATTCTGGTTTTATTAATTTATGCATTGATTTATCTGGAATCAAGCTTTACGATCTCAAATCTCAATATCATAGAATTGAAAATAAATCTGAATGGTGGTAATGAAACATCCAATTATTGGCTTGTAACTTGAATTGGGGCTGACAAAATTATCATTCCCTTTTCCTTTTGTTTAGTGCTTTGATTCATTTTCTTGTCTTTTGTTGAGTTTATATTCTTGAATGAGTGTAACTTGAATTGGGTTTATAATTTTTTAGTGCTTCTGGGGTTTTGATGCATTTTCTAAGCTTGGTTTGAGCTTATGTTGCTGAATTTGTTAATTTTATGAAGACAATTGTGAAAAAGGTTATAACCCATTTCAGGGTATGTTCTTAGGGACAACCCGAAAGTGCTAGCTTGCCGCCGAGGGCTTGGAACTCGTACGATTCCTTTAGCTGGATCATTTCTGAGGAGGAGTTCCTGCACAATGCAGAACTCGTGGCGCAGCGATTGAAGGCTCTTGGATATGAAGTCTTTAAAAATTGCTTAATATCCATATTTTTTAACACATCTAGGTTCCATTTGGATAGATGGCGGATTTCAAATGAAGGAATTTGATTAGAATATCTTACATTTAGATTTAGGAATTTGCAAATGGATATCAACATTGAGTTTGTGAGCTCTATCAAGATGGATTTGAAATGACCAATTAATAGGAGTGATTTAAAATCATTCATGCTAAGGATTGTAGCTATACAAAAAATACATCTCTTTTGCTTGTGATTCACCGTCCACCTCTAGTTTAATAAGGCACCTATTGCTAAATCTCTTGTATTTTTGTTGAATTTGAATACTAAATCCCTTGATTTGAAATTTACTTCCATCCAAATGGAGCCCTAGGATCGTTTATAAGTACCTCTTACCTGCATAATGAGAGCAGATAGACCTAACTGTTCTTTTATTTTTGCCACTTTTTTCCTTTAGTGCCTCCAATGTAGTATGTTGTGGTGGATTACCTCTGGTATAGGAGGAAAGTCAAAGGTGCTTACACTGATTCTCTGGGATTTGATGTAACT
>BRYF01000006.1:1711998-1714498 GCA_030159135.1 Actinidia polygama
CCCTTTTTTCCCTTATTCTTATCACAACACTAAAATTCATAAAAAGTATGAAAATAAATTAATGAGGATGTTGAAGAAATCAAAACTTGAAGGAGACACAAAACGCATAGAAAAAACCCTAATCTCTCTCATCTCGATCACTTGCACCCTAGTAGTACCACTCCACGCCACCTCCACAACATTGGAATCTCATCCATCCTGCATTTAGCAACTACCCACAATGCTTCCTCGGACCACTTGAAATCCCACCTACGAATGCACTTAGCAACCACTCATAACCTGAAATTCCACCCTACCATCTGCATTCTAGAAGGGAATCATGTCTATCAAGAAGGTTCCATTGCGGCACAGATCCAACAATTCAATGGCCATAGTGTCTTAATATTTGGGTCAATCGAATTGCACTCTTTCTCCATCTGTATGTCTCTCTATGTGTGTTGTGTGGTTCAAGACGCAAATTTCGATGAGGATGGTGCCAGTTGTATTTGGGCATGGGGATGGGGATAGAAGGATGGGAGGTGGGAGAGAAAGGCTGGAGAAGCTAAGGGGTGGTGGGGAATGGGATTAGGGGAGCTGACGGGTGGGGGGATTGGGGATGGATGGAGTTTGTTTGAGAGGGAGGTGGGTTTCATGGAAAATGTTTGTGAGTCATGGGTTCGGTCATCGGCTTGGGTCTGGTGGACAGCATTGACGAGGAAATGCTCGTGAAACCGGACATCCCTTCATTGTTGGGGTTGATTTCAAACGATTTAATAGGTCATACGAGAAGAATATTAATTTAAGGGTTAATATGTTAAGTGGTCAATACTTTGAGAGACAAAGTGCAATTAACCCATTGAAAATTTCAACTCGCGCATATAGTTATTGACTATAATTATTTCAACTCACGCAAAGAGATTGACTATAATTATTTTCAATTCGAAGATAGAGATTGACTATAATTATTTCAACTCGCGCAAATTTCAACAAGGCTAATAAACCCATCTTTACAAAAAAGGGTAAATTACAAATATCACCCTAAAAGTTTTGGTCAAATAAAGTCTCACCTTCATAGTTCTAGAAATTACAGATTCTCCCTTACCACGTAATAAGGTTAACAAAGCAATTGAAATGACCAATACATCCCTAACAAATTTATACATAAGGGGTCGTTTTGCTGCCGGATAGCATCAGGGGGATAAGTTTTAAAGGGGGATAAGTTTAAGAAAGGAATAACTTTTGGAGGGGGATAACTTTTAACTTTGTTTGGATATTTTTTAGAATAGGTGGATAAGAGTGGGGATAAGGAAAAAAATATATAGAGAGAAATAAATTATAAAATATCTAGATATTAAATATATATATACATATATAAATATCTAATATAAAGATATTTATACATAATAACATATGTATATATATTTTCTAATATATTTATATTAGATATTTATATATGTATATATATTTTTTTAATATCTAGATATTTTATATTTTGTTTCTCTCTATATATTTTCTTCCTTATCCCCCACATTTATCCTCCCTGATAACTTTTAACTAGGGTGAGGGTCACCCATAAATTATCCGTCTCTATCCGCCTGCTGGGGGAAAAAGTTATCCAAGAGACATTTCGCCATCCAAACGCCGGATAGAAGGAGAAAGAAGGGGGGAAAAGTTATCCGCCCATTCTTATCCTCCACCCAAACATGCTCTAAAGTAAAAAAAAAAAAAAAAAATTCTCCCTTACCACATAATAAGGTTAACAAAGTAATTGAAATGACCAATACATCCCTAACAAATTTATACATAAAGAAACAAAAACAAAAGAGAAAAAATCATCTCTCTCTCTCTCTCTCCTACGTCCTCACCAACACCTATAGCCATCTTCACCACACCCCGCCGCTATCCCACCACTATTGACAACGATCGCGGCCACACCCAACACCATGAATGATGAATCCCTTCTTCTATCCGTCATTCCTCCCTCCTGGACCCTCTTTCTCTCTCTCCATCACTTCCTTTAACAACACCAGCAGCCACCACTTCTTCCAACAAACTATGGAGAGAGAGGGAGAGAGGTGGGGGTTCCTCTAGAGTTTGTTAGTTTAGGGTAAAATGGGTATTATTTGAAATTTAAACTAATGACATGATTTTTTCACTAACAGAAGCGGATAATAGTTATATGAATATTAATGTAAAGGGATAGGATGTAATTTCCAAAACTACAAGGGTGAAACTGTATTTGACCAAAACTTTTGGGGTGGTATTTGTAATTTACCCTTAAAAAAAGAGAGGATTAAGAAGGAATCTCTCTAGCTCTCTAGAGAGTGTTTCTATCTATCTATATGTATATGCTGTGTGGGGGCTTTGCACATATAAAAGTTGTTTGAAAAGACATCAATTAAGATGGCTAGAATCCTGAATACCATAAGCGATTATGGTGGTGTTTTACCAATCTCTAGTGGTTTGTTGATGTTGGTGTGTGGGATTGTGGTGTCACTGTCCATCGTATCTATGGTGGTTC
>BRYF01000006.1:1751998-1754498 GCA_030159135.1 Actinidia polygama
CTGCCTCCATGCTATTCATTGGTCTGAGAGCCCCGTGAAAACTTACCACCCATTTGCCATGGTGATCCAGGATGAGGCCTTCGGATTGGATTCTTATTGACCGTACCGTTTGTATTTTAGTTTGAAAAAAATTGGTTTGTGAGGTAACCACTTAACTAACCTCCTTGTAAGAGTTTGGAAAGGTAATATTCTCCACTATGAATTTCCATTCAGTGGCAAGACCAATGACATGTTCGTGTAAGGCAGATGCTGGGTTGCTATCATTGGATTCGGAAAGGCATTTGTGTTCTATAGAGCCAAATAAGCTGGAACGAAATAGTAAAACTGTCACTGGTCAGGTCTCTAACCTAAAAGACTGACTTGAGGGAGGTAATATTGTCTGTAAGTGGCGGATCCAAGAAGGGTTTAGGAGTGGCTATAGCCCCCATCACTTCTACAAAATTACAAAATTTACTTTACTTTTTAAATTTTTTTACACTTTAACCCCTTCTAAAATATATTATATTTTTTTTTACAATTTAACCCCCCTAACCTAAAATTCTGACTCCGCCCATGTTGTCTACTATGAATTTCCATCCAGTGGCAAGACCAATGGCATGTTCATGTAAGGCAGATGCTAGGTTGGTGCCCTCGGGTTCGAAAAGACATTTGTGTTCTATGGAGCCAAATGAGTTAGGACAAAATAGTGTTATTGTCACTGGTCAGGTCTCTAACCCAAAAAGACTAGCTTATTATGTAGGGTTACCTTGGGATGTATATATCGAAGGCCTCCTCAGCGCCTATCTAATTTGGGATAGTGAAGTGGTGACATTTTGATCCGGTGATCGTGTGATGCCCTCGTCACCACCGAGCAAACCTCCGTACCTTATCACCCGAACTATGAGGGACAAGATACTGGGGACACCTTCTAGTGTGAGTGATTGGCGCGGCAGTGAATAGGGTATTGGATTGGTTCTGTCGTTATACCTCGTATTTGGTGCGTCTAGGCCCATCCCATGGTCATGGTAGAATGTGGGATCCATCAAGTGATTGCATCATCATCGTTCAAATTTGGAAAGGCCCACACCAAAGTGAATGTAGATTGACCTGTTTTCTAAGTAGTGCCCACTGGCCGCGTATTTGACTTGGTGATTTATTTGGTGAAAAAAAGCACTCTCAATTAGATTAAAGCAACTAAACTTGTGGGATTGGTTTAGCCTGAAAGATTTCAGGTCTCCAATTCGAATTTCTTTAGAGGCATAACAGTCAGTGGGAAAGTTCTATATGCCTGGGCTAGTTAGTGTCTGGAGTGTATATTTGTTCATCTAAGAATGTGCAGTTTCACAACTTATTGCTGCTGAGTTGAGTGACTGACTATGTAACACCTACTAAGAGAACTCTGAGAGAATAGTCTATTTCCATGAGTTACTACTCTAGTTAGACCTTTTTTAGATTAGAGCAAATGTAAAAGAAATCGAGCATGTTTGACAGATTTTATAAGTGGCAACTTCTTCTTTTTTTAAAAAAAAATTGTGTTAGAGTGTTTGGCAAAACTTTTACGTTTACTTTTACTTATGAGCCACAAATAATTTACAAAAACTGAAAAAAAAAATAATTCTTTAAAATTTTATTTTAAATAAATAGTTCTAATATATATAAATTCAAATATACAAAACGCCCTTATCAAGGCGAAATAATACCTAGTACCTAATTTTTGTGCTTACCAATGCATGCGCAAATGGCTTTCCATTTACGTATCAAATTTTGGCAATAGCCTTTGTCTTTTATTTTCCATCGTGGGCCCTAATAATACATTTTTTTATTCATGCGCAAATGACTTTCCAAAATTTAACAGTTACGTATCAAGTTTTGGGTCTTTTATTTATCATCGTGGCCCCTAATAATACCATATTTGCACTTGGTTTTTATCGCGAAATGAATAGACAGGGGCGGTACCACAGCAGGTCAAGGAGGGGCTGTAGCCCCTCTCACTTTTAAAAAATTATAAAATTTAATTAATTTTTTTTTATATTTTAGTCCCCTAAAATATATTAATTTTATTTTTATACTTTAACCCCTTAACTTAAAATCTTGATTCCGTCACTGTGAATAGATGAATGACTTTCTATATGGGTGGAGCTAGTTACACAGGTAACACAACTTTCAAAAACAACTACAGATCCAATGATCTAAGGAGTAAATTCCACATTATATGACTGTGAGACTATCCATTGTGAGAGAGATTGTGTCAAGAGTAATTGATGTACCTAGCATTTTTATTAGGGGTGAAATTTTTGACACGACTCGAACCATACATGAAGTTAGCAGGTTAGGGTTAACTTTTTATAACACGAAACACGAATATGACACGACCTGATAACATGAAAAATAAATAGGTCGGGTTAGTGTCAAACCCTTTTAACCCAAATATGACTCGCACAACCTATTTAATAAATTATTACTTATACATTTTAGTCATATTTCTACTACGGGGTGTCATTATATGGTCGAATCTTGGATA
>BRYF01000006.1:1769498-1771998 GCA_030159135.1 Actinidia polygama
TTTTTCTTACATACTCACAGTAAAAGAAGAGAGAGAGAGAGAGAGAGAGAGAGAGAGAATGGATAGAGAAAGAGATTTGGAGATCGAATAAGGTAAAAAATAAATTGAAGTTGAATATTTTTTGTAATGTTAACATGAGTTGCCCCGAAATTCAGGTCAGATCAATACGTAATGTCCTAATTTATAATTTTCGTTCATTTTGTGGACGAACGTTGAATGTCTCCTAATCAATGACATTTTTAGAGCATAATTTTACTACTATTAGGCCATATAATTTCGATCATCATTAATGGATACAGACTGAGGAGACTACATGGATGAGATCCGAATTGTACAAATTAAAATCGTAATAACCAAAGTAGAATAATTTTTGAATTAGAAATAATATTTAATCTCTATTTTCGAGATGCGAATAAAGCGATTGTTGAAAGTCAGTTTCCATTTTCCAAAAATAGCAAATCACAGGAAAAAAAAAAAACGGCTCCACACCCCAATTTACCCTTTTGGCCCTGAAACCCCTTCCCTTCCCTTCCCTTCCCTTCCCTTCTTATTCCAGTTTTTTTTTATGAAATTTATTTTTTCTTTATCATTTTTTTTCACCCACTCCACCCACTCTGCTCTCTCTCTCTCTCTCTCTCTCTCTCTCTCTCTCTCATTTTTTATTTATTTTTTCAGTTTTGTGTATTTTTTTTAGTTTTTTTTAAATTTTTTTTCAATTTTGTGTAAATTTTTTAGTTTTTTTTTTATTATTATTTTTTTAATCATTTCTATATGTTTGCATGAAATTAGTTGGTTCTCCTAAGCCTATGTAGACGAAAAACTAATAATTTATTATTATTGAAACTATAGTGTTCATGGTTAAAATTTAGAGTTTTTTTAAGTAATTTTTTAAAAAAATTTGATCAAATCATAAAGTTTATAGAAAAAAAATTCAAAAATCAAAGCAAATATAAACTATAAAAAGGCTATTCCAAACCGTGTGATGCTACGATGGACAAAAAGTATATTGATAAGCATGAAAAATAAAATATATTAAAAACTTAGTTTGGCCTAGTTTTTTTTAAACAAAATTGATTAAAAAAATATAAAAAAATTAATAAAATAAAATAAAAGAGACAAACTACATAAAAATTAAACAAAACTAAAAAAAATAGGAAAAAAATAAAAAAAAAACGCAAATAAAATATTGAAAACATATAATAAAAATAAATATTTATCTAATAAGAAAAATAAAACTGATAAAGAAAAAAAATCATAAACAAAAAAAAACTGATAAAAAAATTAAAAAAAATAAACAAAACTAAAAAATGAAAAAGGGGAAAGGGGGCAGAAGGGAAATTTTTTGGGGGGACAAGGGGGGCGGGGTGTCAAGCGAGGCGGGAAAAGAAATTTTCATCACATAAATCATTAATACGTTAGACACGGCTACGTAAATCAAGAAACTTCCGCCCCACCTGAAAGGTCGCACCAGTTGCCACCACCCCTTGCCACCATCTGACTCCTCCTCCCCTAAAGCCTGGTAGGCACGTGGCATCTTCTAACTTATTGCCCTTTTTATTCCACTGAAAAGCACACGATCAAAACGTGTAAACTTTATTCACCATTGGTACCAAAAAATTAAATAAATCTTATTAAAATATCCCCAATTAACCTAAAAATTAAAATAAAACAAAATTCAAACCCTAGCCATAAATCCCATCACCATCTGCCACTGATACAACTGCCACCAATCACGATGATTGCCATGGCCCCTATCGCCACCACCATACTTAGACCCTCTCCAATCCTCCCTCAGTCATCGTAGGCCCCAGCGCTTCCCTTGCCATCATTAGCCCCTCACCACAGCCACTCGGCCAATACCTTCAATCCCTCCCCCCATGCCAGATCGAAAAACTCCACACATTACCCTTTGCCTCCCCTTCTTTTTCTCTCTTATACGAAAAAGGCGTATTTGTGGTGGTTGAGGGTAAGGTGAAGGTCTACAGATGGACAATGAAGGGACGGGGATGGCGGTGAAGGAAAGAGATGGTGGCTCTTGACGTGAGGGTAGGGTTGAGGAGTGCCGATGACATTGTGTGGGCTGTGGTGGCATGTCATGGTTGAGGTTGGGTTATGTTATATTAGGCTCCATTTGTGAAACTAGAGATGTATTTTTTTAGAATTGTAAATTAATATCACAAAAGATTTCAAATTACTCTTATTAAATAATCATTTCAAATTCAACATGATAAAATTCATATATAAACTATCAAATCTGAATTTGAGCTGTTTCCATTGAATTATTATGTCAAGATGGGATTTTTGCGATATTCTGTCATACCAAACAAAAGGACACATAATAAATAATTAAGCACACCCCCGCGCGTACACTTAGAAAAAAAGAAACACTAAGTTTATGTGATTCGGCCCAAATTACCTCATATACAGGGAGAAAGAGAAATTTCACTTTATGAGAAGAAAATAAAGAATATATATGAGATGACCAAAATACTCAAAACGC
>BRYF01000006.1:1839498-1841998 GCA_030159135.1 Actinidia polygama
GCTCTTCCATGGATCACACAGTTTTGTATATGATTAACCCACACCCCGCCAATGTTGGGAGTCACTGTTCCTGCATATGTGTACACTGTACAGTGATACCATTGTGCATGGCATGTGGACCTTGTCCCCCTTCATCTTTACATATGCATGTTAGAATATGATTGGAAATTTGGATAATAATATTTTTATAAATAATTCATACGTAAAATACTATAAGAATGATGTAGCTAGTAATGACATTTTGAAAAATAAAACTCACAATGATGGTATTTCGTTGAAGATTGAAAAGTTCGTAATATCGCATTATTTCCTAAAGTTGTTTAGGAAATAGGTCTGTAAGTCATAAGGGCAAAATAAAACTAAAGAACTTCTCTTACTTTTATGATGGATTCAAGACGGTATGTTCTTCGTTTGCTAGAATGATATCTAGTCTCTAGTATTAAGACATATGACGATTAGAGTAGAATTTTAAGAAGATCAACAACTTTATGCATCGATTTTTTAAAGTAGATAAATATTTTGAGATATGGACAAATAAATTAAGAGGGTGGTAGTCATAATGAATGTATTTATTTTTCTCCCAACTGTCTTCATTGGGTGGTTTTAAAAGCAGAACAATCTCCATTTCTTGAATGGCCAATTTAACTTTTGCAATGAAGGAAGGAAGATGGGCTGATCTGGAAGATAGAAGAACAATGGGGTGGAGTTGGCTACTAGCTCTTTAAGTTCAGTAAATAAATTCTTTATATCAAAACCCCAATATAAAAACAACAATGCTACAGTCCAACATCATCAGTGCTACATTCCTCAATTTTAGATGAAGAAAAGTTATTTAAATTCAAAATAAATAGTCTATTAAGTCGGCGGCTGCTTTTTAAGGATAACTTTGGAGTGTTAGGTTAATATTCTTCTAATGGCTGTCTTTTTCATGGATTATGTCATGAAACAATCCACTAAAACTCTTCATCAACATCCACAAGAATATTAAGTATTAAGTGCCCAGATTACGTGACTATCGATGGTACATAGAAGACGTTTATATAGAGTGGCTCGTTTATGTGGGGTATTATCAGTCAATGAGTATCGTTAACAAGATTTACCGGCCACTGTCTCCCGCTAACACAATCATATACTACATAATGGGTACTATAAATTAAGACTTTTTATTAGTTAATGGTACTGCCATATGATATCACTATTGTATCTAATATATATATATATATATATATATATATATAAAATATGTGTGAATTTCTTTAAAGAAATAAAAATCATAAGTAGATTGTTTAGGAGTAATTCTTCAATAAACTCTCGATCTTCTTTGACTGCTATATCAGATATAGTTAACGAAGAAGAACATGAGTTTCAAGATTTAATAATAGATTTAGAAAATTAGAATATACCTAAAGTAAGTGTGTGTGTGTGTGTGTATATACCATAATTTCAGTTAAATTCGTATCCTTTCTTGCTTTGGTATTCCATGTCAATTCAAGTCTACCCCTTTCCCTAATATATTTGTTAACAAAAAATATATCATTTTTTTATATTATTACATCTACTTTAATCTATATTATCTCAAATTATCTTCAATAAATATATGCCATAGGAATAGCATTATCCTCTTCCTATTTTGGAGGAGAACACTTTAAAATGCTTTAGGTAGATTTTTGCATACGTGGCTAATAACCTAGGCCGTAAAAGAATTGTCTTTCACAAGTGGAAGCGGGCCCACTTAGACAGTTGAAGTGGGAAGAGGAAGGTTGGGCCGACCCGTATAACACGCAACCATGTAAGTTGAGCTGTCGGTTGTCGTTTTGTGAACGCGTGGGGCCATTACTTTATTTACATTTGACCGGTGAATCATGAAACAGAAATTCGAGGTGACGGGATCAAGAGCGGAGTCAGAATTTAAGTTGAATGAGATTAAAATTATCAGAATTTATGTATATCAGAATTAAAATTGTCAAAATTTATGTTCAATAGAGTCAAAATTATAGAATTTATAGAATTAGGTCAAATTATTAATTTTGTGTGAGGTCAAAATTTTCATAACTTAGTTTTAACGGGGTCAAATTTTTAGAACTTATGTTCAACGAGGTTAAAATTGTAGAATTTATAAAATTTAAAAAAAAATTACTAATTTTTGTATGATCAAAATTGTATTTATGATAAATTATATTAGGGATAATAGTATTATTTTTTTTGTGGGAACAATTGACCACACTTATCCTAATGTGACTCCGCCCATAGTGACAACCACATTTAATTAGGAATACTCTATAAATTATTGAATTAATAATTTTATGCTCTGAGTTTCATACTGTCATTTTAATGTAGGATTCACACCTCATGTGAGTATAGGGCTGTTCAAGGGTCAATTCAGTTTGGGTTTGCGATCACCCGACACCTGATCCGAAATGGTCGGATTAAAAATTTTTGGGCCCGAATCCGATCCAATGAATGGTTGGATCGGGTCGGATCGGGTCGTATTTGGTCGGGT
>BRYF01000006.1:1914498-1919498 GCA_030159135.1 Actinidia polygama
AACCCAATTAATAATGATAGCAATTTTTAATTGACAACAAATAATGGACCGTTCACATGTATCAAGAAAATCTTCTAATTCATTTTTGATTAAAAAATAGGGGAAAAAAAACAAAGAGTCAAAATAATAATAAATTTTTCTTCAAAATGACGTTGCTAATTCTTGGATTCAATAATATTGTATAGTCATAAACATTAAAAAAATAAAATTAAGCAATATGTTTACCCAATCCGAACCCGCCAATTCAACCGTTAACCAATTTTCTATGTTAAGTCCGGTTAAGATATTTAAACTAATTAAAATTTTAATATAAAAATCGGCTTAATTTTCTAAAATTGCTTCAAATAGCGGTGAAACTGGTGACCAGTGAAAACCTCTGCAATTTAACGGGTGACCAGTGAAAACTAGTAACCCGTGCAAAACCGGTCAAGGGTTAGTTGAACCAAACAATAATTTTTTTAAAATTCATCGTAAAAATTTGAACTACTCTCAGCTAGCTATTTAAAACCAACAAACATACATGTCAACCATAAAGGCGGTGTTAAGTGTGCAGATCCTAGCATCATTTATAAAAGCAAATGAATCACAAATCATTTTCTTCAGTTTTCGATATGGGACATTTTTATAATATTTTTTCAAAACAAATATCATTCTCTCTTTGTGGATGAGTCATGTCTATAAAAATATATATTTTTTACCCTTTTATAATAAGAAATATTAAGCAAAAATTATATTGCTATAAATATCATTTAACCATTATTTTTCTTCTCAAACTTTCTTCAAAGTGTTTAGAGTCATGCACACTACTGAGAAATAGCTAGACAAATGTATTTAGCTTCTCTTATAAAACAAAAGAGCCCAAAAAAAATTTGTATTAATTTGGCTTTTATGATGTTTTTCTATGTATAAACTAAGGAAAAAAATCTCAACAAATATTTTTTAGTTTTTTTTTGTAATTGCAATACTATACTTTGTTATATATTTAATTATATTTTGCGCAATTATTACGTTACGGTTTGATTCTAGTTCAAGTATAACAATGTTTTGGCATTGCAAAATATTTTGGCTGCAATACATGGTGAACTGAGATGCATTAAATAGAAGGCATTGGGGCTTTAATTTATCCTTCCCACTAATGTGGAAAAAAAAAATGAAGAAGAGGCTTGTGATTTAAACAAAAGGGGTGACTGCAAAACATTAAATAGGAGGTCTTAGGACTTCAATCATTCTTTCTCACCGATATGTGATTAAAATGATGAATCATGGATATACGAATATATACTTTTACCCTTCTATAAATAATATATATTGAGTAAAAATTATGTTGATATCCTATAGATTTAGCTTTGCTTATAAAATAGAAGATCCCAAATAAAAATTATATTAACCAACTATGAATTTTAGTTTTGTGATATTTTTCTATTTAAAAATGAAGAAAAACTTTTTTAAGAAACATATAAGAAAAATAATTTTATAGTATTTTTTGTAATTGAAACATTATACTTTGTTATCGATTTAATAATATTTTATACAATTATGACATCACTGTTTAATCGAACAAGTTGATTGAATCGTCAACCGATCTTTATTATGAATAGGGGCTTCAATCCTTCATTTACACATATGTGCAATTAAAATGAAAGATATGCTCACAGTTTAAACAAATGGGTGAACTAAGAAGCATTAAATAGAAGGCTTTGGGCTTCAATTCTTTATTTTCACTTATGTGTGATTAAAATAAAAGAGAGACTCACAGTATGAATAAAATGGTGAACTGAAAGGCATTAAATAGCAGGACTTGAGTTTTCAATCCTTCTCACTTATGTGAGATTAAAATAAAGAACCGGATTTTATGATAAAAAAACATATAAGAGAGAAAAATGATGAGTTTATATCACTTGACACTACATTACGCTTATTACACTTCATACATAGTATAGATATTTAGATGGTTAGTAAGTCCGCAAATATATGTATGAAAATGGAGTTGGTATTGGTATTGGTATTGGTTCCTCATATGTCGGATCATGCCGACGGCGGGAAATTGATAATAATTCAAATGAATTTAATCTTTTTGTCTCTATCTCATTATTATTATTATTATTATACACATGATATATAGATATAATAGTAATTGCTCATGCCCACGGGCATTACGTAAAAAAAATTAATTTTTAGACGTACTCATTCGAGTTTACAATCTAAAAAACAAATGAGATATAAACGTCAGATAAAAGATACATTGCATGCATATACGAAGAGATACATTGCTACAAAATGGAGAACAAATTAAAAACTACAAGAATTTTGAAAAAAAAAATACGAGTTTGGGAGAAATGAGGAGGAAAGAAAGAAGCGTTTTAGTTTTTTTTCGGTATAGGTCCTACGAAAAAATAATCCAAAGAATAAAAAATATGTCTAGATTTATAAGTTTTTTATCCATTGGATAAGTATCTGGGTCCCACACCTTTTGAGAAAAATGAAGTGATATCGAGAGATAGATTTGAGATTCAAAATGAGTTGTGATTTATAATGTAGATTATTATCACGCTAAACTGACAAGAGATTGAAAGTAAATTGGTCATAAATTAAATTATATATATTTTTGTATTTAATCAAAATACTTGTAATTAACAGCATATATTTTTTATAATTATTCACAATAATCCGTACAAATATTGAAGCCCAAAAAATAAGGGCAATGTTGTCATTTCTGCTAATAAATTAACTACAAAAGAAAATTTTGATTATAACCTCAAAAGTAAAATAGAGATCAATGTTATTTTAAAAATTATTTGGGATAAAACTGTATTTATCAGAAACATAAGTGAAGGAGAGGCGTTATTCCCACTCCCCTGACACGGGGTGGGGGGTGGGGGGTGAGGATGTGTCTATTAGAAGATTTTTGCCAACTCTCTCCCTCATCTCTCTCTCTCTCTCTCTCTCACCTACTGTGTACAAAAAATTATTAGAAAACACCACCTCTTGGTTATTTATTAAAAAAAATGATTAAAATTTTTTAATTTTTTTTACTTTCACTTTCTAAATTTTTATATAAAAAAATTTATGATAAATTTTATAATTTATTTTACTCCAACCTTATGTTTTTTATAAAAGAAAAAAATATGGTTAAAAAATTTATAATATTTTTTTAAAAATTTCTCGCAATTTATAAAATTTAATACAAAATTAATTAATATATTTTTTTAAAAAGACACCAAAGCAAAAAAAATATATTTGTTATTTGACTCTATATTTAAAAATTAATAATGAATCTTTTAGGTGTCAAAAAAATTAATAATGTACGCATTTGACACCTAAAAAATACATTGTTAATTTTCAAAGATAGTCTTAAATAAAAAATATGATATTTTAACCACTATGCAGCTGACGTCATAGACAGACAGTCAATCTTGCTAATGGACGATTGACGATGAGAAAAATTTGTTACAAGTTTTAAAAAGTAAGAAAAGTAAGTGTAATTTTTCAAACGTCATGGGAAATCTGTATTAAAGGCAAATCTCATGAGAGGTCATCATAATTTTTTAATTGTCAGGAATGCTTTGTGTATTAACTCAGAACTTCAAGGGTGGCCAGTGTACTTCACCGTTTATTTAAACATGTTGTCTCCATCTAATTTATTGTTATTGATACAACAAGGGTCCACAAAACACTCGTGCACCTCGCGGAGGACTTTTATTTTATATTGGGTAAACTTTTAGAATATCCCCTGGATTCATCTACAATTACACTGCACCTTCTAAAATTATACTGATATCGCTGTTAGCTAACACATTTTTCTTAAAGGGCGAGTTATTAATATATAATTATTTTATTTTCAAATTTTCAAGGAGAGAAAAAACAAAAAGGGGGCCAATCCAAGCCATCATGTTCCACCTGCATCTTCTACTTTCCAAGCCCTCCCCTAACTTCTATTGGTGCTACTTATTGCCTCCACCTTCCAACGTCAACTCCTACCATGGCCCACGTTTTCTTTGGTGCTACTTATCGCCCTCTACCTTCCAACATCAACTCCTACCATTAGCCCACCTTCACTTTCCATGGATTCCATATTTCATCAACACCATTCACTAACACTATTCATCTCATAATGAACTGCGGGCTAGTGGATGAAGAAAAAGGAAATAAAGATAGACATCTGCAACGGTTGCTAGCAGATGACAGTAGCAAAAGGTTGTTTGTCAGACTTGCAAAATAATAATAGTGAGAAGGGTTGTCAGAGTGGTTTCGAAAATGGCTCTTCGATAGTCAAATTAATGACCAAAAGTGTATAAAGATAGAGAGAGTGTATAGCTTGAGTGAGCTAAAATTGCATACATTTGGAAAAGAAATTACTTAGCCTTTTATAGTGTAGCCCAACGCGTTTCTGGACGCGCTAACTGACATGTCAGTGAGTAGGCTGCTAATTCCATCATGACCTTAAGGCCGAGTTGGCATCAAACCTATCAAGTTATCGACGTCTGGACCCAGTTGTGCGGGTGGTAGAGAAAATTTCATCGTGCAAGTAATCCTCTGACCCTGACATGCCCTTAGAATCCCCGTCGACCATTATGTGTCGGATGAGCTCTGTTTTAGAGACCTCGCGGAGCTTACTATAGAATGACAATCCGATAGCAGTGCTTGCTTTAGCTCGACTGGAATTGAAACTTTATATATTATCCTTACAAAAAACATGAGGCATCAAACCTATCAAGTTATCGACGTCTGGACTCTAAGGCCGAGTTGGCATCAAACCTATCAAGTTATCGACGTCTGGACCCAGGTGTGCGGGTGGTAGAGAAAATTTTATCGTGCAAGTAATCCTCTGACCCTGACATGCCCTTAGAATCCCCGTCGACCATTGTGTATCGGCTGAGCTCCGTTTTAGAGACCTCGCGGAGCTTACTAGAGAATGACAATCCGGTAGCAGTGCTTGCTTTAGCTCGACTGGAATTGAAACTTTATATATTATCCTTACAAAAAACATGAGGGACACATGT
>BRYF01000006.1:1924498-1944498 GCA_030159135.1 Actinidia polygama
TAAATTTTATATTTTTTCAATTTTTCTCAACGAGAAGAGTTTAAAAATATAATTTTTTTATCTAATTATAAAAAAAACAAAAGATGTAAAAAATATTTAAAAAAATAAATCCTAATTATATGAAAATTTTATACATTTGAATTCCTCTCGTCAAGAGAAACGAAAAAAATTAACTGAAGACAAAAAATCTTGAAAACCAAAGTAAGGTGTGTGCGTAAACGTTTTTTTTGATTTGATTTTAAACTAAATTTTGAGTCTAAACTGAAAATTTCGATTTTGCCCGAGACAAAACTCAAACAAATCAAATGGGGTACAAATCGAGCGATTCGATTTGAATAATTTCAGTTTGGTTTTCGATTTATTCGTTTTGGATTGAAATTATAAATCTCTAGAATTAAAACACCATATTATACAAAAAACAAATACCCAAAAAACGAATTATCAAAAAATATTATTAACTATTAAAAGAATACTTATAGCAGTTCAAATATTTATGATTAAGAATGAGGAACTTGGCATCTATTGCAAATTTTGGTTCAATTTAGTTTAAATGATTTTGAAAATTATAAAATAAAACCGAATAAATTTTTTTTTGTTTTTTTTAATTTCAAAAACAAACTGATTGAGGTGGCCTACGAAACCAAACCGAACCAATTTTTTTGGTTGTTTTTTTTAGTTGGTTTGATTTTTTTGATTTTTCTTACACCCTTGAACCAAAGAACCAAACAAATCAATTCTCCAAACTGAGCCTTAGTTTTTATTTTCAATGAATTTCTCTCAATTTCTTTTAATGAGAAGAATCTTAAAATATAAAAATATTATTAAAATCTAAAGAACAACAACCAAGACCTTTATCTGGATCTTTGTTTGGTTTAATTCTTTTTTGAATTGTTTTAATTTCCGAGTTTTTCGTCATTAGTGTTTTTTTTTTTATAATTTGATCAAAATTTTCTATTTTTTGGGTATGAGTAATTTGATTTTTTTTTTAAAAAATTCAAATTTTAAACAACATTCCACCGAAGACAAAAAATCAAGCTAATTTATCAGGTATTTGTTTTATCTTTAGTAAGCTTTTTTCTAAATTAGATTATTTTTTTTTATATTTTTGGACTCATCGCTTCTAGAAGAATCGAAAAAATATAAAATTGTGATCGAACGATTAAAAAAATCAATAAAGACAAAAAAAATAAAATCAAAACAGCTAAAAAAAATCAAAATAAAGCTAAACCAAACGAAGCCTTGCTTATTTATCAAATGAAAATAAACTATTTTTTTATCTGTATTCTCATTAAATAAATTAAAAATGTATATAAATTTTAATTAAATAATAAAAAAATAAAAAAATTGAGAAACCAAACAGGTAGATCCCAAATTGGGTCTAGCTTAATAATTATTCTGCCACCCATGGGATCCCATTGGGTCGGTTTTGTGATATTTTTAGGTCATTTTCGTACTAAGATTTTGCTGGATACCCTTTTCCATGGTCCAAAATGCCTTTCATCAGTGATGAAAAGCTTTATCCAAACGTTCATGTGAAACTTATTTGAACCACATACTTTTGATTCTCTCCATTAGAAAATTAATGAAGTAAAAAACATGTTTTATATTATTTTTTCTAATTTCTAACACGACTCGTGACGAATGTACGAAGCGGGGATGGATCCAAAGGAAGGATGGAGGGACGATTGCAATTTCAAAAGTTTTACGGGTAAAAAGCTGTCTTGTTACGTGGATAATTTGAAAAATTCCGACAAATTGTAATGGTTATTAAATTAAAAAGCGGTTAGATTTTATTTTTTTGGCCATCTTTTTTATTTTGGGACAAAAATCTTTTGGTTTTTTCTATCCGTCTTGATTTGAGGAATTAGAAATAAAAAATATAAAAAACCCACAAAAGACAAAATTAATCGGGACGTGATTTGGACTAATTTAATTTTTCGTGACTTTTTTTGTACGAAATAAATTAGTTTACATGTTCCTCAATTTAAAAATAACCGAAAAAGTAAAATAATTGATCAGAAATTAAAATAAGTCTACTAGAAATAGAATAATTCAAAAAAGAAAACAAGATAGGCAATAAAATAAACTTAAGCCAAGGGCATCTTAGCTGAGATTTTTATAAAAAATGCTAATCACCATCCAAAGTGTGATTATTAATAGACAAAACATGTGTTAATATCCGTAAATATGTTAAAAAAGTGCATGGCATCCGAGGGTAATACTTATTAACTTATGCTTCGTTTGGTAACGTTTAAAAATCAAACTTTTTTTAAGCTTATTATAAAAAAATCATTTTTTTTTTGTTTTTTTGCTTTTTTTACTTCACTTTATCTAAAAAAAAGAAGTAAAAAAGCCAATTTTAACTATTTTTTTGCTTATAAACTTAAAAAAATCAATCAAAAAGCTAAAAAAAAACTGGTTTCAAACATAGCCTTGGGTATGATGTTCCATCGTGAATTATTTTTAGAAAGTGACAAAAAAAATAATTCAAAATCGGGTACAACGTATCAACATATTTTGGAAACCTCGAATTAATGGTGAAACTGACTTATTGTTGATGTTTGGTGTATGAGAGTTGATCAGATGAGAGTGCGCCCGTGGTAATACCACGGGCGCACTTACGTGGCCTCATTATATTCATCCATTTGATATTGAATGAGACTTAAAATTTTTTTTTTTATCACATTCACTCCCCAAATGGATGAATGTCATGCGGCGGCGAGAAGACTCTCAATTTTTCAACTAATCAGAACTTTGGAAAGAGATTATTTCAATTTTTAGAAACCTTAGAGAAGACAAATTGGCTTTCGCCGTCACGTTTGTCAGGCGAAGTGGTAAGTTCATTAATTTACATGTTTTATGTGAAATGCCAGAAATGCCCCTGCCACTTGTCACTTGTCACTTGGTAGAGTGGGTTTCGAACTTGTGGAAGAAAGTAGTTAAGGGGTGTAAAACAAACAAATAAAAATAGGGAAAAAATAGGGAAGAAACTATGACTCCGTTTCGTAATGCTTAAAAGTTATTTTTGTTTTTAAAATTTGCTATAAAAAGACTATTTTTTTTTCTTTTTTAGCTTTACTTTAGCTAAAATTAAGCAAATAAACAAAATTAAAAAAACAAAAAAGATAACTCTGATGAACTTTTTTGCTTATTTTAAACAAAAAAATTAACCGCAAAGCTAAAAAAAACTGATGCCAAACGGAGCCTAAAGAGGAAGATATTGTTTAAAAAACTTTAGAGTTTAGCCATCAAAGTAAATTAAATTCTACAATTTTAATTGTGACAAATCGAGTTATATAGTTTTAATTTGGTAACAACTTAAATTATTTATTAATCTTTATTACTTAAGGCTATGACGGAACTAATTAATTTTTATCCAAAATGTATGAAAATAGCTTTGTATAATGCTACATCCCTTTTAAAGTTCTAATCAAACCAATTAATGAGACAAAATAAAGAGTTTGAATTTTGTATATATTTAAAAAGATAAAATTTTTATGCCATTTTAAAACAAATTAAGAGGGAAAGAAAATTGTATTTCTCTTTCTTTCTCCAAATTCCGAACGAATCCTAAATTTCGGTTTCTTCTGTTTTCCCTCCCCATGCTTTCATTTTTCACAATCACACACCCTATCAAAGTTTTTGTTTTTAAATCCAAAACGACATCGTTTTGATGCGTTCGGTAAACATTTCGATAATCTTTGCGGTGACTGTAGCATTACCTTTTTTGATATTAAATATCATATAAACCACCTCGGTAATATCTTGAATCGCCAGACTACTGATTTGATATAAAACTTTTAATTGTGTCATTGTTTTGAAACTTTCCCTTTCGTTGGGTTATCAAATCAATATTATTTTCTGCTCCTTGTAAGTATATATATTCTATGTGATTCCCATGCCATCCGGGCGCGGACAGCAGGGCCACGACCCCTCGAGTTTTTAGTAATTTTCATTAGGCCCACTTCCTATTTTTAAATATACAAAAGAAATTAGTACTCGTAACTTCCCATTTTTAAATAGGGTGAAATACATTAATCACTCCTGATATTTTAAAAATTACAATGACCTCCTCTGAGGTTTGCCTTTAATACAGATGCCCTTGACGTTTGAGAAATTATTCTTACCTCCCTTACTTTTTAAGACTTGTAACAGATTCCTCCCATCGTCAATCGTCCATTGGCAAGATTGACTGCCCATCCATGACATCAGCTGAATAGCGGTTGGAATACAATGCATGACCTTCTTTTTAACAAAGTTACTATATATTTCACAAGGATGTTGATCGAATGACGAAAAAGTAATAGTATTTTAGACATAAAGATATTTAATATATATGATTCACTTTTTGGTCATTCAATCAATATCATTGTGGGATATGTAGTAACTTGGTTAAAAATAAAGACATATATGATAATTTAATCACTATTCAGTTGACGTTATGGATGTGTAGTTAATCTTGCTAACATATGATTGATGTCAGGGGTTCTTTGTGTATTAACCCAAAATCTCAAGGGTGGTCAGTGTATTTCACTCAATGAGGGGAATCTGTTACAAGTTTTAAAAACTAAGGGAGGTCAGTGTAATTTCTCAAACGTCAGGGGCATATGTATTAAAGACAAACTTGGGAGGTCATTGTGATTTACCCTTTTAAGTATACAAAAGTATTTTTCAGTATGATTTTTATTTCCTATTCATTTTCTCACTTAAATTCTGCTTTCTTCTGTTTGGCACCCTATCAAAGTCGTCTCAATAAATCTATTCATTTAGTTTGTGTTTGGATCATAAATTTAACAAAAATAATAGAAAATAAGATCATGAAGTGAAAAGGGTAAATTTGTTTCTTTCATTCATCAATCCGTTTCGTTTCTCTTGGTAAATCATTTCACAAAACTCTCTTCCAAACACGGCTTTAATACAAGGAACCTTTTTGGGGAAGTTTATGGTTTCAGTTACCTTATAATTCCAATTTGTTATTTTCATAATCCATATGAAAACGAAGCCTAGAAAACAATCAATCGGTTTCCATTAACTTAAGATGGAGAAAATAATTATTATAACTAACAACTATTTGCCATATGATCTTATGTAAAGCAAAAAATTATAAAATTATTGAGAAGTTTCTTGAGCAATAAGATTTATTATTGTGAGAAATTTGGAAAATGAAAAATTATATCGCGTAGTTTTGTTCTCATTTCTGAAATTTTCTTTTGTCTCGTTTGCCCTAATATTCTAAGATTTGAAATATTCAATTGAGTTGTATTTGTTTTAATTTAGCAATTTTTCCATAACCATGAACCATGAATTAAGATGGGACAATGAAATTTTATTTTTTTGCTTGCTACAGCGTGAAAATGCTATAATTTGAAAGACTCACTCTAGCGGTCATGGTGTCCATTTTTTTGGCAACTGTGCTACAAGGTATACAAATCATGAGACTTAATTATAGGATTAAATGTAATAATTTCCATCTAAAAAAAATATTATACGTCGTAATTAATAATCTGAGGTGAGAATTCTTGTAACTTTAAGATTATTTTAAAAATATTAATATAATATGAGAAATTTCTTCATCTATCGCCCCCCGATCCATCCCTGGAAATTGATTGCACGAAATGGATAAAATTTTCCAATAATGCTATTGATGAAGCATTATTTTTACCAACTTTGAAATTGAATTTTTGCCGCAAATTGTGACAATTTCATGTGATTCTTGCCGGTTTGTGACTTCATTTCTCTATATCACTCTCTTTATCATCTGGTTCTCCACCCCATTGTTTAATCCTATTCCCAGCAATAGAAGCCTGTAACATCACAAAATGAAATACATTCTTCAAAAACAACAACAACTGGTGTTTATCTCAGTATGAGTCTACAAGCTGATGAAATCATACAATTATTTATCAACATGAACGGCCGCTAGAGGATGACCACTTAGAAATTCCATTTCTTCTATTTTTTGTGGGTTTTTTTATTTTATTTTTTGATAATTTGATATCAGATCCATTAGACTGACTAATCTGGAAAACCAATCCCACCGTTAACAAGCCGGTGGAGGGGGGTATTTAAAGACAGAGTGAAGCTCTATATGAATTGGTCTGATATAGAAATTAACAACACGTGTGTGAGAGTCGAACCTTAAACTAAAAACTTCATGAGATTCCCTGGTAGCTAGACGATGACTTGCACCAATGGTTTTTTTTTAATTTTTTTTGTTATATTGCTAAAGAGGAAAACGCCCTCCAAGTATTGTAGAATAGGCCAGTCGGCGAGCGAACAGCCCGCCCATAAATATCCGGTAGGCTCTGGGCCTAGGGGTTGAATCCTAAATCCACCAAAAGCTCGTCGGACTAGCCCGAAGCTCGTTTGAGCAAATACTTCAAACACTCAAATGTGAAAAAGCAAAAAAAAAAAAGAAAAATGATTTCTACACTCCAAATTTTGATTTCTACACTCCAAAATAGGAGTGTAGAAATCAACACCATTATTGGTATTGATTTCTACACTCCTATTTGGGAGTGTAGAAATTATTTTAAGGAGTGTATAAATAAATTTCCAAAGAAAAATAATTGTTTACGCAAATCTGTGGCCTGAGTCAGATTAAATACCAGGTCCATCCGAAGCCAACGGCTCAGGCCCGAGCTTGAACCCGAGGCCCAAACATCTCAAAGTCATCGGCGGAGGTCAGGCCTTTGACCTGCTCTTTTTTCAACTAGACAGGCCTGAGCCTTGGCAGGACCCAACAGACTTGGGCCGGACCGAACCCATCCAGAAAATTACTCGTTCCGGGCCGAATTTACAGTCCTACCTTCTCCATTTAGTTTTGTTTGTAATTTGTATGCAGTAAGTTTACCTCTTTATTCCAGTTGGTTCGATAGATAATCCAAAATAGAACACAAGTTTGTACGATTGTTCCTGACATCATGCCATACCAAATTCCCTGCAAAAGAATAAATAAATAAATTTCAATAGAATTCAATTTTTTTTTAATAAATCGGTATTTGACCCTGAAAAACGACGAATTCAATAATTGGACAAGCCGAAATAATAATTTATAAACATAATAACTTGGTTATGGTAATGAATATAATTTCAAGATTGTAAAGCAACAATATGATCACATGTCAATAAGGTCCAACCATTATTTTGGTTGGGTATATATATATATATAGTGATAGTTGGCTTTGTTAGAATTATATTTATGTTTATTTACTTGTTTGTTTTGTTATTAGCAGTAAGGGTAGAATAATAATCTATTACATTTGTTATTATGGTTATTTAAACTTTTTTTATCTTCATTATATTATTATTCTGAATTATATGAAACCCTAGCCTCATTTCTCTCTCTATTCTTGGTATTCTCACATACTTAACTTCAAGCATGCAGTTCCAAGGATTAACTCAATCATCTCCCAACTTTGCTCTCTCCCAAGACAAGCTCTTTGAGCTTCCAAGAAAACTTCCAATTTCTATGTTAGTGCTCTCAAGAAAATGTGTATTTTCAGCATATATATATATGTGACTTTATAATCCGTGTGTGAGGAAAGAGAGAATACCAGAGAGCTTGATAAATAGAGAAACTTGTAACTTGTAAATTCATTCTCTCTACATACAAACAACCCTGTCACTCAGGACGTAGGCAAAATCGCCGAACCTCAGAACTATTTGTCTGTGTGCGAGAGTGTTTCTAAATATTTGTGGTTTATGATTCGATTTTTGCACAATATATATATATACATAGAGAGAGAGAGAGAGAGAGAGAGAGAATACACTTACTTTTACGCCCCAATCGAGTTTGTAACCCAACAGCAGACCTAAAGGAACACCAAATAAATAGTAGCATGCTAGATTCACATAAGCAACCACAGCTTGCCATCCAGCTCCAATAGCCACCCCTGCAACAATATATCATTAATTGCTCACTTCATACATCCATTTTTATACAACGATACTGCATATTCATAAACAAAAAATTCAAAACATTTAGGAGGGGGCTCATGTAGTGTTCTTTGCCATATTGGAAACTTGAAAAGCTCACTTAGAAAAGGTGCTTTTACAAATCAAGGAAGGCCAGGAAGTTTGAATTTAGCTTCATTGTACTTCCTCCGTCAAGACCCGTTAAAAATTTAGACGGAAAGGAAACATGTGAAAATTCGCGTGGCCATTTTTACGGATCAATTAGTGAAACTTTGGCAAAAATATAGTGACCAATGATGGTAAAAATAAAATTACCCTCTAAAAGAAGTCATGTCAGCTTCGCCTGTTTATTTTCCATCCAAATTCCTATCGGTTATTGATGAAGGAACTATCTTAAAACCAGATTAAAACGGATGGGTTCTAAGGGTTCAAATCAAACTCTTTCCTAGTATCCCTCGAAACAATCACTAGTTAGCACAAGAAGTACCTGAGAGAACAGGTTGGACATTGTTAATGACAATGCAAACTGCCAATATTGGAGTGAGCTCATACACAAGGTCTTTCACTTCCGTGCTGTTTGAAAATAACGATGGATACTTATTTCGACTCAGGAAGAGAACGAGCGAGATTATCATTCCAATCGCAAAAGACGTAATTGTCACCACCACCACTGCAAATTTCGCGGTCCTCGGATGCGCTGCCCCGAGTTCGTTCGACACCCTTACGCTGCATATGAAATATGTTAATTACCTGTGTGAAATTTTCGTAGAAACTAATTGAAATTAAATAATATCTGTTGTGATTAATTAACCTTATGGCTGCATTGCATCCCAGAGCTACCATGACTGCCCACCCTAATATGTTCATGCTGAAAATGTATATAAATACAAATGGTAAGTAAATTAATAACAGTGTAATAAGAAATTAAAAAAAATGCATATTCAACAACATCCTAATTGTATAATGCTGGAATGGCTGTTAAGTTCAAATTTGTACCGTGCAATTGCGGTGAAAATGGACTTTTCACTGTTGTTGGAGAGAGATTTTGGCTATTAAGTAGAAACTGCTAACGTATTTGTAATTGCTGTGAAATTATGAATTTAAGCATTTACTACTTATTATTATGTTCAAACGATTGCATATTAGTGGTTTTTCCAAATATGAAGAAGGAAAAAGGATAATAAATAGAAATGTTTGCCCGAAACTTCATGTTAGGGGATGGCAATGGATGTACAGGTCGTGTACCCCCTCCATACTCGAAACCCGCTCTCACCCCATAACCGTACCCAATAAGCGCCGAGTATGGTTTGAGGATATCAAACATAAACCAATCCGGATATGAGGTAATTTGGATTTACTTAATACCCGGATTTAAAAAAAAAATAATCTAAAAAATACTAATACCCAATCAGTTGGGCGAAAGTGACATTCCTTCATGTTCGAAGAACCAACTATTAGGTGAACGTATTGTTACATGAACACTGTTAGGTAAAGCTAGGAAAATTACTAAAGACAACCCTAACGTAAGTATGTTCTTGGTTGCAGTTTTATAGGAAAAACTATCAAAGTTAGACACGCAATCGGAGTTTTATCTTCTAGGCCCCGCATGTGGGATAATGACCCAACTACATCTAAACGAGTATGTCACTTCAGTGACACGTTTGAATTTGGATTATGAGAATTTTTTTAATTTAAAATAAATTATTTAGATTCACTATAGTGTAAGATCGGATTTGGGGATGCTGCAGTGCGGCGTCCCAATGGGGCGCGTGCAGGGCGCCAAAACGACGTTATTTTGGCGTTTTGGCGCGCGTCCAGCCCAAAACGACGTCGTTTTACCAAAAAATGTATAGATTCAAAACGACGTCTTTTGGGGCCAAATTTTTTTAATTAGAACGACGTCGTTTTGGGCTGTTCGCGCGCCAAACGATGTCGTTTTGGCTCCCCGCAACCCTGCGGGGAGCCCCCTCCCTGCAGGGATCCCGGTTCCGTGTAAGATCACGTAACCAAATAAATCTATACTATTTATTTTTAAATTTGAAGAATATTTTTTTGTTCAAATTTAAAAATCGTAGAATTTCTCTTACATAATTTAATAAATATTATCAAAATATCAATGGTGACGTGATTCATGATTGAGTTGTGTTTGCTGATATCACTCCGGACAAGTTTAGTCTAGTGTTTTTGAGATTTTTTAAGGTTTCCATAAAGAGTTTTTGAGTATTTTTATTTTTAGTGAATTTTTTTAATCGTTTAATTAAAATTTTATATTTTTTTAATTCCTCTTTATAAAATTCTGAAAATATAAAAAAAAATAAATTGAGAGGGACCCATAAGTGAGAATCTTCATGTTCATGTTCACAAACTCAAAAGTGTTACGTTTCTATGTAGACCTTGTCGGTCAATATTAGCACAACATACCATATTGATAATGCATCCACTGAAACTTCTGCATTCTTCAAGTATCCAGCAAAGAGGATCAAGGCCATGAAGTACCAGACTTCTAAGCTGCAGTTATAATCCAAGAAAAATTAGAAGCAAATCATGAACTAGGCCATAAATAACAAGAGCAAGTGTCACGATTCCGAATTTAGATCAGTAATTTTTTTTTGAATTTAAAATGAATTATTCATATTCATTTAAAAATATAGGGTCACACAACCAAAATAATCTGTACAATCCATTTTTGAGTTCGGAAAACATTTTTGAATTTAGAGACAATAGAATTTCTCAATTAATTAGATAAATCTTAGCAGTTTTTCATTTTTTTTCTTTACATTTTTCAATCCTCTAATCGAGAAAAATCAGAAAGATCCAAATTTTAATTAAAAAAAAAAAAAAATTGAATACAAATATTTTAAAATATATAATTTAATTTTTTCCAAAAGGACGAGATGGATTGTGTATCTACACCCGGACCACATCACCAGATCACATGTTCCTGGTGATGTAAGTTTTTGTATCTTTATGCTTCTAGAAAGAAAAAGTTGCTCACTTTGTTCTATGGAGAGAGGGAATATCTAATTTCAAAGTTGAATTTTCATCATAATCTCACACTTTGTTCTATGGAGAGAGGAAATATCTAATTTCCAAGTTGAATTTGCATCATAATCTCACACTTAACTCCAAGAAATACATTTGCATTTTGTAATTAGTGCATACTTATTTTATTGTCGTGGAATAAGTGCTAGAAATACGTCATAAAATATCGTATAAATTACTATCTATAATATAAACCACAACTCATTTTTAATCTCAAATCTATCTCCCGCTATCTACGATTGAAATCTATTGAGTTAATTCAACGGCTGGAATTTTAGTTAATACTGTTTTTTTCCCTTCCAAAACTAACAATTTCTTATTCTCAAATGTGTGGGATCCACATAGGTTCTTATCAAATGGCCAAAAAATCTATAAAGTTTGGCATATATTTTATCTATTGGACCATTTTTTTAGTGGAACCCATAAAAAAATAATATTAAAACACATATTTCTTTCTCTCTCATTTCTCCCAAACTATTATTTTTTTTTCAAAATCATTATAGTTTCTAATTTGTTCTCAATTTTATAATAATATATTTTTTCGTATATAAATACAATGTATTTTTTATTTGATGTTTATATCTTATCTGTTTTTTAGATTATAAAACTCTAACAAGTATGCCTAAGAGGTGATTTTTTTTATATAGTGCTCGTGAACGCGGACAATTACTAATGTATTTATATAGAGTGTCAGTCTTACATTATCATTGGGATGTGACGTCACCCTTCATGTGAATATGGAGCACCATTAGCATACTCTAAGAACACTAAATAATTTCTCGTTTTGGGACTTGAATGCTTTAATTGTGTCGGTATATGCCATAAATTGAAGTGTAGTTATGAGATCTTGTAATTGTTTTCGAATTTTTGATTTACGGGTTACAAATATTTTTAGTATATATAATTTGTTATGAAATTTAGTAGTGTTTTTGTCATTACAGCTTGTAGTGCTAGTTACAAATTATCGTTAGTACATATAAAAACTGTGTATTATACATTTAAAAAAAAAAAAGTATTCCCACTTTTTAAAAAATATAACTTCGCAAGAAATCAATGTCCCTCCGCAAGTTACCTAAAAATAAGAAAGTGAAAAAAATGAAGATGTCACAGAAAACAAAAATATAAATTAAAAAAGAATACAATTAATTGACTTTCTAAAATTGAAAAATATTTTTAAATATCTAAAATTTTAAAAATGGACAAATAAAGTATGTGTACGTGTATCATCGAGCTTCCCTAAAAAGACATCAAATGTAATTTCCCTACTACTTTAAAACGGGTTTGGATATTCTGTAGGGTCATATTAATAGAGCCGTGAGTTCTAAGTTAGTAGGTCCCACAATGAAATCAACAGCTTCTCTCACATTCTGATGTTATCATCTTGTATAGCATTTCCCTTTTTAAAAATTTTAAAAAAAAAAAAGAATTTTTTGCAGTAAGAATAGCATTAAGTCCTGCTGTCTTGTAGAGGTGATAATTTTTAAGTGATTATTTGTTAGAAATTAATAACACTAAAATTACGAAAGTTTTCAAAATACACAAATTGAATCGACGTTAATGGATATAATTTATTAAATGTTATTAATTTTTAACAAGTGACCACTTAAAGGCGACAATCTCTACAAGACGACATAATTTTCTTATAGAAAAACAATTGGGTCTTACCAGAGCATGACCGCCGATGCAAGAGACAACCGGACAAATCCCCAAAGATTGTTAAACGCCTGCCACGAGAACCCAAGCCACGCGCGACCACAAGTCCCGCTAAAAATATACACCAGCTGCGCCACCACGATGAACCACCACGACGTGTTCAGCACCACGGCGGCGCCCACCAGCCCCCACCCCAACTTCAGCATCAACAGCCAGCTAAAAAACGTGTGCAGGACCAGAGCCACGGCCGCTATCAAGGCCATGGCCATGATCTTGCTCTGCGCCTGCAAGAATTTCGCGATGGGGAAGTTGACCGCGTAGGCGTAGAGCTGAGGGATCATGTAGACCGCGAAGACGCCTGATGCCTCCGCTATGTCATCGGTTTGGCCGATGAGTTTGAGGAATTTGGCGGCGAAGATGTAGAGGAACGTGAGGACTAAGGCGGTGGCGTTGAGGATGACCCATGACCGCTGCATGTACACGCCCAGCATGTCTAGTTGTCCCGCCCCAAACGCCTGACCACACAGCGTCTCTAATGCACTTCCCATGCCCAGCTGGTATGCAGAAAAAAAGAAAAAGAATTCATCAACATTATCCGGAGCTCTGCTACAGTTTTAAAATTTAAATTCTATTTTTTTTTAAATTTAAAATAATTAGTTCAAAACCACTTAATTGTATAAAATTTACATGCTCAAATGAACGATTCATTGTCTCTATCGAGTTCATCATCTATTGTCTTCGGTAAACCATGTAGATGAGTATATCATTTTGGGTATTAAATCAAACTTTTGCATCTCTGCACTTTCATTCGAGTTTTACATTGTACCTTTGTTTTTTAATTATATAAGTTAAATTTTTGTATTTTATGTTAAGTGTTAATGTGAATCTTTCGCTCTTTTTCCCTTCAATTAAGGAAGGGATACGTGACATCTACATCGAGGTCACATGGCCTCTTTCATCCGCATAATTGAATGAAAAGATAGAAAGAAGTTTTATATTAACACTTTAAGGCTGCAAAGTGAAATTGAGACTATCATGTTATATGTGGAGTACCATGACGCCGAAAGAGAAACCGGCGATGACGGAGTTCTCGATGGAGACGGCAGCGAGGTCAAGAGTCCCAAGGTGGCCGGCGAAGGTCTGGGTGATGGCACCGAGGGAGTACTGGCAGATCGATGTGAAGATGGCTGGTCCGGCGAGGTACCATAGCTTTCTAGACTCGACCTTGAATTTGCTGAAGAAATCTGCGACTCCGGCGATCGGAGATATGTCGTCGGAGTCGGCGACAAAAGACGAGAACGAAGATGTGTATGGCCTAATTAGAAGTTGTTGTCGACTTTCGGAGTGAATCTGGTTCTCTTCTCTTGGAGAGAGCAGTGGCTGCTTACCATTCTCCATCGTACACCGATAGAGAAATCTAGAGAGAGAGATTTTGATTTGGGCTTGTTTATTCTGGAGAGGTTTTAGTATGTATATATATTAATAGTAGTCAAAAAATACTATAACGGAAAGAGGTAAGGTAAATTTGTCTAATTTTAAAAATAAAATATTTTCATTTTCGCACAAGCATCATTAAATATAGGTAAATTCGTATGATCTTTAAAATTAATAGCAATGTGATATATGTTTGTGATGACAAGTGAAGTCGTGGGCTAATAAACACTAGATCAATCGTTAGTTGCAGTATAAAAAATTTCTAAAAACTTACAAATGTCATTACACATATCTCAATTATCTTGAAGTATGATGCACATTTTGTTTGCTTGTACGTAAAGACTAATAATTTCTTCAAAATTTTGAATTGACTATGGTATAAGATAAATTATGTTGTTAATCCATTTTTAACAATTAAATTGACAAATACATTTGACATGATATAAATTGTTACCTACAAGAGATTTTAATTTCTGATTAAATAGTTCAATCGCGACGGTGTTATTAGTCGCATTATCAAAAGTAATGCTGAAAAGATCATTTTAAATACCATATTCCGATAAAACAGTCATAATAGATAAAGAAATTGCTTAGCCAGTATGTGGGGCTCAATAGGGCGAAAATTAATAATTCTTTTTTGTAGATTCCAAATAGAATCAATGTAATATGAAGTCAGAACATAATAATTAATGTGATTCCTAGTTTTCACATATCAGAAGTGCGTGAGATATTAATTTGTGTGTACGTAGTTTAGTAATTAATTCATTTTTTTATTTCGTAAAAAGTTTGAAGCAATTGCTTCCTCGGAATTGAGGATTGACAAAGTTTTATAAAAACGCTCAAATCTCGAATCAACTCCGAATGTAAAAGGATGTTTCGCAATGACCGTATAAATTGCCAAACATTCTCTCATTCTAACATTTGAATAAGAGAATACCAATCCCCCACTTTTAGAAAAGTTTATTTGTGACTGTGATTGACCTACATTGCTAGCATTTTTAGCTTAACATTTATTAATGTGCCTCTTTATATGGCTCGTGTCATTGATAGAACCAGTAAAAATACGTTCACATAATTACAAAGAGCTTTATTTACTTTTTTTGTTTTCAGTGACCTAAACTTGTCAAAAATATTGTCAAAACTGTCGATCTTACTCTCTTAGGTGTCCTACCGATGCTACTAGATGTACCCGTGCCGGTGGCGGGGATGGTCGGATTATTTGAGGCCATTGTGGTTATATTATTATCACCCTCAACCTTAAATTCATTGTATTCAACATCTTCAAAATCTTCTAAATTGTGATCACGAGGTTCAATTTTTAAAATTTTTTTAAATACAAACAATACAATATAATAAATTTCGATACTAAGCACTTGAGATATCGGAATTCAACACTTGAGAAATTTTGAGTAATCGAGTAAAACCTGCAATCAAGATGAGTCAACTTCAAATGAGTTTATCTCAATCTTCTAAAGTCCAAATAAATAATTTCTTAAGCCTAAATTATATCCCCAGAAGTCTAGTTTCCAACATAATAAACGGTATGCAAAAATTTTAAGTAGCGAAGAAGTTACAACCATTTTATTGAAACACATTATGTCAGCCAAAAAAATTCGATCAACCGAAGTTGCGTCCAAAGTTTGAATTCCAACGGATCTATTACTATTACAACGAACATATTTGATATTTTGGTTATAAATACAACCTTTGGATTTTTTGAAAATATATGAAAGTACTCTAAACTCTTTTTACTCTTCCATTCAATACTCCAATCAATTTGTTAGATCAAAAGGAGAAAAATTACTCTAAAAATTCTTAAATATATTTATCATTCAAACTCTAGTGTTTGTGAGCTTTTATTGCTATATCTTTTATTTATTTGAAAGAACCACCTTGTGTGATTATTTGTAGTACAGGAGAGAGCATTCTCTTGAAGACTAGAAACTCTATAGTTATTGTATTCTAAGAGAGAGTATTCTTTTGAAGACTAGATGTTCTCTAGAGGTTTTAAAGGTTTTCAAGCACCCGCAGGTTTGAGGAAATAGTGGAATCCCAAGGAGAATTTGGAGAGTGGACGTATGCAACGTTTGGCCGAACAACTATAAATCATTGTTTGCACTTTCTATCCCTTAAATTCCTTTTAAGTTTTCGCATTACATTATATATTTGCTCATGCACTTTGATATTGTCATATTTATCATTGCAAGTATCTTATTAAGGAGTAATTAATTTGGAAGAATTAATTGTTATTATTTTAATTATGCAATTTAGTTGCAAATCTATTCACCTCCCTCTCGGTTTGCCATCTGGGATAACAGGGGTATAGAAATTGTAAATGCGTCTTTAGAGTTTCTTATGGCATCTTTACACAAGAGAGAGAGGAAGTGAGAGAAAGAGAGAGGGGCCTAGAGAGAAGAAGATTTAGTCAATTTAGGATTAGGTTGTTGTTGGAAGGTTGGGTAGGTAAAAGGTTGTTGTCAACTTACAAAAAGATAATGTGTAATTCTGGGATCTAATAATAAAATGCCACATGAAATCCACAATTCTATTGATGTGATAAAATATTGGTTGGGTCAATTTACACGGGCTATATTTAGCTTAACTCGGCAACCGATCGCATTCATCCGGATCTGTTCGGATAGGACGGTTTAGGCGGGTGGTTCAATTATTTGTTCACCCTTAGTTTCGATCTCAAAAACACCAAGCTACTCAAACGGGCTTAACTTCACTGGGAGTGTCCAGTTGGGGTCCGGTTGGTGGCGGGTTTCGGGCCAGACACATGTCTGAACGGGCCAGGCCGGCCTAACCTGTGTCAAATCCGTGTCGAGCGCCAAACTTGCTCACCTGACCCGGCCCATTTGTACCTCTACCTTAGGGGAGACAAACGCATGGACCTTTTATAGTGTCAAAAAGTTGGCAACTGACTACTTCATGCCCCTAAGCATGGTGGTGGCCCAGCCTATCACGCCGTTGAAAAATGTGACCCATGCGTGCGGGTGTTAGAGGGATTCAAGAGAATGTCCCATATGCGTCGCCATCCCATGCGAGCTTGAGCACGGAGTTCCGAGCTCATCTTCCAAATATGCAACCTCGAGCTAATTCTCCAAAGAAAATGACCAATGTGGTTCACCAAAGAGTGAGACCGACCTCGGCTTCAAGGTTAATTCCCCTTGGGGCCTGACTTCGAAATATTGGCTCGATATAAATTACCTCGGTGATGTCATAATTACTTCAGTATAGGCTCAAACAGGTGTTGGACTCGGGCTTATAATTTATGTCCTTACATAAGTTTTAGATTATTTGTCATATTACTATTATTTTAATGTGTATCACATTTATTAAGCAAAGTAGAAAACGGCAAGTATAATTCTATATAATTGAAAGTATTTATTAGAGTAGGCAATTATATATATATAAGAACCCGACTTATTTTTATTTATTCATTAAAAATGAAAACGTTAATTATTGTACTTTGTAATTATAAAAATACCCATACTAACTACGTCAACAATACTAATAAGCAGCAACAAATACTTTTTCGGCCACTATCCATCCTCGATCGCACTCCCTTGACCCATTTGTTATGGATTCTATCACAAATTTTTTTATTGCAAACAAGGATGTACATCATCCCAACATGTGGCATTTCCCCAACAAGAAAAGGGTAAAAGGAAAGAAAACAAATTAAAGAAGAGAAATTTAAAACCACCTCTCTTTCCATGTTTTCTTTTATATATATATATATATATATATATGTGACATCATGGATGCAATCATTTTTTTTACTGATACAAATTAATCGAATCCTCACAATTCTTTTTTGGACATATGGCCGATTCTCTTTGTCATGTGATTTTGAAGGGTCTTTGGGGTGCAATATTTAATCTTTTTAAGAAGAAGAAAGAAAGGAATGGGATCTGTCCTTTGGTGAAATAACAACCAGCTCGTGATAGCAATTTTTTGTTTGTTGCTTTCCAAGAATGGTGGGTAGACCAAAAATGCCCAAGGAAATAAGGTCACTTCCTACGTCACACTGAAACAGACCCAATCAAGGCTAGCTAGGAATGAAAACCGTGTACGTTAGTACCAATTTAGTCTAAACCATATCTCGTTTTATTTAGATTTTTCTTCTTCTTCGTATTCCATCCCAAACTCACGTTGATGATATAAATCTTACCCTAATTTACAACAACACCCGTCTAAAATTTTTTTTTTATTTATTTGATTTTAAAAGTACTATTGTACACCGAAAAATATATATAATGAAGAAAATACATATAACTAATCGTAAAATACACAAAAACAATTTTTTTCAAGAACACGTTAAAAAGTATGTTTAATAAAATACGATTATTTTTGTAACTTTAGCTCTAATCGGGTCCGGTTTCAAAAATCTCCCCCTTACCCTATCCCAAACTCGAGGTCATCCCTATTTTCCCCTATCAAGAATGGATAACCCGAATACCCTGCTCTACGGGTAAATTGGTAATACCAACTAAAAAGACTTGCTTGGGACCAGTTATTACTTTGGGCCACTCGAGGTTTTCCAATGCAAAAACCCAAACCCAAACATTTGGTAACCAACCGAAGGGCTTGGCCCAATCATGGCTACGTGTGATCAAAGCTCAAGTAACAGAAAGAAAAAAGATCAGAGGTAAGGCAGAAGAGACGTTAGCCCAATACCCATCAGGGCCTGGCAATGAGGAAAGCCCAAGAAGAGGTTGATTTGGGCCCTTCCGAATAATACCATTGCCTTCACAAGGCCTACAAATTAAATATAATCGAGTAGGGTGCGGGTTGCTAAAATCACTATCCGATTTGGAGTGAGTATAGTTCGGGTATTACAAAATTCCCACCCGAAAAATCCGCCTGGTATTGCATGGAGGTATATAGTTGAAAGTTTAAGCACCTCATTATTAAGTTAAAAAATGATAAAGTCCTTGCATAATTGGAGTGATTAATTAGTGGTTAATAATGTTTTAATCTTGTTCAGATTCTCTAGTCTATTATTGGTTACCAGTAAGGCCTCGCTTGAGCTAGTTGTCTTTTTAATTTTTTGGTTTATAGAGCCGTTTCGGTTTTTCGAGTTTTCTCATCTTTAATTAATTTTTTTTAATGTCTGGTTATAATTTTTATACTTTTTCAGTTTTGCTTAACGAGAGGAGTCCGAAACTATATAAAAAAAAAATCAAAGTACCATTTGATCAATATTTTTTATACTTTTTTGGTTCCTCTAAACTAGAGGAGTCCGAACAGTAATACTTTTCATCTACTTGAAAAAAAAAAATGACTGAAGACAAAAAGCACGTAAAAATGGTTTATTTTGGTCTTCGGTGCATTTTTTTTAAAATTAAATGAAAACTTTTATATTGTCAGACTCTCTTCGTCAAAAGAAATCAAAAAAATATAAAATTTTGATAAAACAATGCAAGAGGTTTACTAAAGATGAAAAAATTTAAAAACAAAACAACTATATATATATATATATATATATATATATATAACTAGCCCAAACAGGTCAAATAAGCAGAATAGCCTTTCCATATGGCCTTGAAAAATTTGAATTCGGGGTCACTGTGGCGAGGCGTGTCCCTGCCGAGTTGTAGAGACACGAAACGACGTTGTTTTGTGTCTCTGCAGGTTACTGCGCCGCAGTAAACCCGAATGTGAAAAATTTGAGTAGTTCTTTTCAATCTATTGCAATACGGCTACTACAAACCCTTTTATTATTTAGAGCCCACCTTTGCCTAATACATACAAATAATAAGCCATTCAACTTATGATATATAATAATTTCTATAAAGTAGTGGGACACAAAGCTCAATAATCATATGGTTCTTATGCTTTTATGGAGTTAGGTGGGGAGTTGGAGAAATGTATTACCTAAAAAAATTGACCACTTGACAAAGATGCACAAGTGGTTGTCTGCTTTATTTCCATTTCCTATGTCACCG
>BRYF01000006.1:2149498-2151998 GCA_030159135.1 Actinidia polygama
ATGTGTACATAATACATATGTATATTTTTTTTTATAGATAGAGCAATCGGTAGAGAGGGAGACAAAAGGTTGTAGACATGTATTAGCCAAAATCATATTTGTAGAGTCATTAGCTAGCTCGAATCAAAGTGCACAAGACAAAATCATGAAGAAGGGTGCATGGGTCGAGACACATGCTATAACCATTGGTAATTCTACATTTAAAGCAAAGTTATATAGAGAGAGAGAACAGCTCCTCTCGGGTTTCTCATTTGGATTGGACCGTTCAGTCTAGTTCATTAGTTTCATGCTTAAACTTACTTTAATGATACGAGCCATTCACATGTTAGGGTTCGGTGAATAATTTTTTACTGCAAAAAATTAAGTTGATCGAAGAACAATAATCACATATTTAGATCAGTTTTATATGAAGAAAAATAGACGAATATACTTAAAATTGTGTGAAAAAATATGATATTCTATTTTTTAATACAAAACTGATCCGAACATGTGATTAAAATTAACTGATCAACTCTAACTTTTGCATGAATAATGTACTTTGTGAACCTTACAAAGTGTAGTATTAATTATCAAAATGAATTCAAATATGGCCGTATGAACTGAACTGAACTGGATAGTCTATTCTAGATGAGGTACCGAAGAGTAGTTGTTCCCATATGAGTTCGGATCCTCTGAAGTGCGGGGCTGTGGAGTGTTTCTAGAGTGTACAAAATAACGTCGTTTTGGTACTAACCATGAAACGACGTCGTTTGATACTGAAATGTACAAAATAATATTATTTTGTACACTTCAAAAATACTCCAATACACCCCTATGCACGGCTGTACTTAAGAGGATCCGAATCCTTCCCATATATACCTGGATGCCTTTCATCTCCTTTAAGCAACTAATGCTGCTATTATACTACTATTACAGCACTGTGAAGCACAATCTCTTATTTTATAATTCAATAAGAGAGTTGGTATTGGTCACTTGTATTATGGCAATAACCTTTTCTTAATTGATATTGAACAAGTCATATTATTTCAAGTTTTACTTTAGTCCTTATAGTTTGATTACAGTTTTACTTTAATCTCTATAATTTTAATTTGAATAATTATGATCTTGTATTTTCAATCTAGTTCTAATTTAGTACACCGTCAATACCCATTACAATTTAGACATAAACAAAGTACGTGAAAACTCACGTGACCATTTTAGAGACCAGTGTGAAACTTTGTGTAAACTACAAGGACTAATAATTGTAAAATAGTCTGATAAAAAGGGTCATGTGAGTTTTAAATGATTATTTTCCGTCCCAATTCTTATTTGGCTATTGACGGAAAGATCACATTGGAACCAAATTAAAATTAAAGGGTCATAATTGTTCGAATTGAAACTACAATGACCGAAGAAAAACTTGAATAAACTACAAGGAGCATTGATGAGAAATTTAACCAAAATAAAAATAAAGAAGAGAGAAAGATTTGTTCCGGATCCAAAACATACAAAACGAGAAGGACCCGATATCCGTACACACGTGTCACGTTGAAAAATCTCCCAAAGAAGACTTGGTTTTTTTTTTAATAAAAAAAATGGGGTTTTATTTTGGAGATATTTCAAATCAATGGGAAGATTAGGTAGTAATTTCAAATTAAGGTATGACAATTCAAAATAACAGTGGAAGTGATAAGGACAAAATAACACAAATAGCATTGATTTTTTTTTTTTTTTTGAAAGATTTACCCTTGAAGAGGAACAACTCATTTTTTAAAGGGTCAAACCACGAACTCTCTTCCACACCACCTTTCACGGTGCTTCTCTCTCTTCGAACCTCTTAGGTTTCCGTCGTCATCAATTGCCACAGTCATCGTCTTTGTCGCCATCAAAGCTCCTCCTCATCATTATAGTGTCGTATTTGTTCATCCAGCCCTAGCCGCCCTATCACTAACCATTATCATACCTAAGTTGTACCCATGATGTATCATACTTGCACCATTTCTATTTTCCTTGATATATCTATGTAGTGAAAAATGAGATTTCACTCATATGCTCCGTTTGGTAATGCTTAAAAGTCAATTTTTTTTTAAGTTTGTTATCAAAAAAGTCAAGATTTTTTATTCTTTTTGTTTTTATGATTTTACTTTAACTAAAAAATAGTAATTTTTTCTTTCTTTTTTGCGTATAAGCTTAAAAAAAATCAACTGAAAAACTGGTACTAAATAGAGCGTGAATTTTATTCTCATATATCTTGAGTACATCCATGTAGCAAAAATTGAGATTCCACTCCTAATATAATTTTGCACCTATTACCTCCAACGATATTTTAAGCGTCAGACATTGATTTAAAATTACTCCTTAATCTTTCACTTGATTTGAAATTTCACCTTTTATTTTTCCCGCAACCGATCAAAGTCAAACGCCCCTCCTAAACGTCACGTATATATGGGAAATGGTACGCTTCAGGAAGAGTTACCCATAAATCTTCCCATAAACTTAGGTGGCATCCAACTCATTTTAA
>BRYF01000006.1:2201998-2204498 GCA_030159135.1 Actinidia polygama
GGGTCTTAAAACCAGTTAATCGGGTGCGCATTGCGATTTTTGCCCGTAGGGGATGCAAATCTCTCAATTAAGGCTATGTTTGGTACCAGTTTTTCGATTTGCTTTTTTTAAGTTTATAAACAAAAAAGTCAAAAAAAAATAACTTTTTTACTTTTTTATTTATTTTTGCGATTTTTGCCCGTAGGAGATGCAAATCTCCCAATTAAGGCTCTGTTTGGTACCAGCTTTTCGGTTTGCTGTTTTTAAGTTTATAAGTAAAAAAGTCAAAAAAATGACTTTTTTATTTTTTTATTTATTTTTAACTAAAGTAAAGCGAGAAAATTAAAAAAACTAAAAAATTTGGCTTTTAAGTATTACTAAACAGAGCCTAAGTTTTGTACATAATTTGCACTATAAGTTTAACCCTCTCTTTCGTTTTGTTTATGAAGTGAACCGATTTTTTAAATATCGTAAGTTTTTCGAGTAGAGTAATAAATTTTTCAAACTTAGTTTAAAAGTTTAACGAATTTTAAAATCATATTCAAGCTTAATTTGTCTATCCAAAGAACCGAGCTTAAACTTTTAACAGACGATTTTAGTGGTATCTTATACCGAACAATCAGACAAAAGCTTGCATTGATTACACTGCAAAATAATATATTACTTTAGCAATCTCTAAATCACTGGTCAAAAAATAATGATCAATCTCTAAATCCATTATTTGTGAGAGGTTTGAATCAGAATTTGTGCCTAATATTTGTATTATTGTTGTGTGTATAGCTTTTCTCATGGTACAACTTATCATTTAAAAGTGAGGGTGGATGTAGATTGAACCCAAATAACCTTCAAACCAATTAATACTATATTTTGTACATAAAGGTGATCATCATTTATATCTTATATATCTAAGGGGAGGATGAGGAGTAATGGGGATTGAATCTTGACATGGTGAGGGTTCAAAGCCTCGGTTAATAAGTGTGATAAGATTGATAGGATTAGTAATGAAGTGTGATTATGATTGTGATTCATAATGAGTAGAGATTAGTAATGAGGTAGGGTAGTCTAACCTCTTGTTTGATTTGTACATGATTAGACAGTGGGATTATTAAGTATCAAGGGTAATTTGGTCAATTTGACCTAAATTAGATGGGTAAACATGAATTTTTATATTTACCTTTCAATTACACACATATACACGAGTCAAGGGTAATTTGATCAATTTGGGTCTAAACCTTGGCATGGGATTGCTAATACCATGTCCCCCATGGTATTAGCAATCCACCCAATTTAGGGAATTGCTAGTCCGACCGGACTATTAGTCTCACCACTTCTTTTGAAATCAAACCCCGGATTAGGGGCCCACCGGATTGCTAGTCTAATATCACCCTTTACCACCCTTATCAAACATGGCCAAGGGGTCAATATTAGCCAACTTAACTAGGAGTAATACTTATGATCGCTAGGGATGTATCCGATTCAAGTTTGGTGGGTTGAGAGTTGAATTTTGAAGCAAGTTGGATTTAGACGAACTCGCTCAAAAAAGCCTCACCTACTTGTCTAACCCAACCCATTCATTCTCTCTACTTACGGGTTTAAGCACGGGTCAGTTTAAGTAAAACGGGTTAACGGATGTTTTACACACTCTAATGCTCACTATGTTAGTTTAGTTTTTTAAAAAATACGTAAATGGTTAATTCTCCTCACACTGTTCTTCTTTCTATTTTTTTTTGTCTTTATATTAATATAATCACAAAGTAACTCTTGCATTAAATAGAAAAATGTGCCATGAATTACTCTATTAAAGGACAATGTAACAATTTTCTATAATAAACAAAAGTGTATTTTTGAAAAAAAAATGTGAAAACCATTTCCAAAAAATAATATCCCTAAGGACATAGCTTTTCTGCGGTCCAAATATTTGTGGATTGCACAGTGTAATCCAAGCATTTTGAGTTTATTTTGATAATCTTATATTTTAAATTACGTCGTGAAAATCAATACTGTAAAAAATCATATTAATCGGATACCAATCAATATTTGTTCAGTATTATTTTATAACTTAATAAATGAGTGTGACACACATGATTATACCAATTTATTCTGATATAAATTGATATATATTCGATCAACATAATTTTTTTACAGTATTAAAATTCTCAAATAAGATTTATAATATAAATAATTTATAATCAAAATACTTGAATCGCACCGAAACAGTTCAAAACTCGATGACAAACAAGCCTGGTCCTATCCCAAATTGCAAAGAAGGGTTGGTGCCCAACTCTAGAACTACAGATGCACACATCTCAACTGTTTGATTGGGACAAGATCTTTGTCGTATACACTTACATCCACCATCATAGTGCTTAAGCAATCAAACACAAGCATATGTTTTGGGCCAATGCATGTTGCTACCTAAAAAGAGGAGATAAGAGGGGATCACTTGACATGGATGAAAATCTTTGTACTCGATGCCACGTGCCAACTTTTGATTGAACCATACCAGTCGTCTCACCTTTTA
>BRYF01000006.1:2294498-2296998 GCA_030159135.1 Actinidia polygama
ATAGGGAAACAGCAACAAAACACAAAAGAAACTAAGATCATGTCTTCCCCAAAAATTCAAATATTGGCAAAAAAAGCTTTGGTGGGTTGCCTTTTGTCGGCCATGAATTTAGGCTGTGTTTGGAACTTTGGGAAAGAAATGAAGGGAAAGGCTGTGGGAGAGAAATTATAAGGAAAGCTATTTCTTTTTCTTTGTTTGTTTGGTAAGAGAAAGAAAAGAAACTCAAGGAAAATAATTTTTCCTTATTTGGTTTTCAGATGTAAGAATGACGAAAATAAAGAAAGGAGAGAGAGGGAAAAAAGAAAAAAAACGTGACGAAAATATTTTTCTACTAATTTTTCTTTTGAGTTTTTTCTTCTTTCTATCCAAATTTAGAACCAAACAAGAGAGGAAAGAAAATAATTATATTCTCTTCCTTTCCTTAACTTCAAACACCCTCTTAGAGCATCTCTCTTGCAGCCTCTTAGGATTTGGCTCCCTATTTTATCTAATTTCTAATTTCGGTAGTCATTTTTTTTTTCTGTTCACTATAATAACATTCCTATTTTATCTATGACTCAATTAAAATATTCTTTGTTTGAAAAGATTTACTTAATTCAAAGTTGAATTCCAACAAAAAATTAAAAAAAAAATAATTTTTTTTATTACCAAGTATCCGGCCCCAAAAAAGGAATTTAAGGTGTGAACAGCGACTTCCCACACTGCACTGAAATAGGGAGGCTAACAGGGAGGTTGTTGAAAACTGGTTTTTGGGTTTAAACTCCTTATTCTGGCTCGTAATGCTTAAAAGCCAAGTTTTTTTTAAGCTAGCTATCAAAATGTTAATTTTTTTTTTATTTTTATTTTTTGGCTTTACTTTAGCTAAAACTAAGCAAATAAGCAAAATCAGAAAAGCAAAAAAGCCAACTCTGATTGGCTTTTTTGCTTATTTTAAGCAAAAAAGCCAGCCGAAAAGCTAAAAAAAGCTGGTGCCAAATCTATCTAAGAAGGAGAAGTAATGAATAAGTTGGACATTGAATCGGTCAAGACACCTGTTCAAACAATTCACTGGTTCAATCGGTCTTAAAATTAATAAATAAAAAAATATTAAAATAATAAAAATAAAAAACTTTTGTTTTCCTTCAACTACTATGTAGGTGTTTAAAAGTTAATTAGTATTTAAAAGTATCAAAATAATATATTTTCAGAATTAGTATTTAAGCAGTTTTAAAAGTTATTTTTTGCAAAAAAATAAATAATATAAGAACTGTACCAAACAATGATTTTTACGTCTTTCATGTAATTCATTATTAGCTAATGATTTTTACTATTTTATTTTCTTCCATTGCACTCTTATTTTTATTTTTACTAAAATAAATTTATCTAATGCCTAATTTTACTCAAATATTATATTACCTAGAAAGATATTTGAGTAAATTCATCATAATAAAAATAATAAAATGAAGTTAAAAAACTCAAAATAAAGTTAACAAACCCCATATTTCACTCCTTTCCATTTCTTTTTCCCTGAGTTCCAAACACAGCCTTGGATTACCACAGATCAGTTTGATCTGAATTCTGATATTCATCCAAGGGTTCAAAGAACAGGAGAATTTATTGCTAAAGTGGACCCTCCCACAGAGCATTGATCTATAAAACCTTACCTATGTGCGGATCACAGAGGAAGACCGAGAGAGAGAGGGCAAAGGCAAATGCGGCAAAGGGAAAAATTGCCCGTTTTTTCGGCTTTTCAGTTAAAAAACCGCCCGATTCAACCGGTTCAATACAATTCGCTTACATTTTCAATAAAATATGTTTATCGGACTGGTTAATTATCCTATTTTCGATTGAACCGTCCAATCCGATCCGGTTCGGTTCGGTCTGGATAATTATGATTGAAAGCGCCATAAATCTGTATTTTCGGTTACTTTGAATTATCAGGGGCGAGAGATGGGCTCAAACTTGAATTAAATGAGTCAGTCAAAACTTGGTGCTTGAACACTGGACCAACCCATAATGTCCTTTTTTTTATTTTATCGTTACATGGATTAGAGTATATCAATGTTTTTTTTATGGTTTTGATTTTTACACTCTTTGTTTTACAATTTACATTTTAAATTTTGTCTCTATTAGGTAAATTACAAAAATATCCTTCTCTTTTATATTGATTTTGAGGGTATTTTTATAATTTTATCTAATAAAAATAAAATTTAGAGTGAAGATTGTAAAACAAGGAGTGTAGAAATCAAAACCCTTTTTTTATTTTTATTGTTTATTGAGTACTTCTATGGCTTTTATTACAAGATTGTTCCTAATTAAGTTTCCCAAGTTTATAGGAAAACACAAACAAGAGTAGCTTTCAAATCTTGGCTAGCTTGACCGTTTTTTTGTGGTTAAATTGCACTTGCATGGTGTTTTATTTTGATAATTGGCCCGTTCGTGGTGCAAACATCTTCGCTTTTATAAGGAGAGATAAATATTTACACAAGGGCATGGGCGGAGACACATCTTTTTACTGGAA
>BRYF01000006.1:2304498-2311998 GCA_030159135.1 Actinidia polygama
CTTGCTATTGGTTTTCCTACCATGTTCAATGACGTGGGGACCAATCAAATACCTTTTTTCTCCTCGTACGCATTAAAGGCTTACCTCTCTAGAGAAAAAGATTTAAATGCATTGTTCTATTTATCGCCGTGTGTCTATGCTTTGGAGGGACGTGGATTTTGAATTCGAATGATTCAGCTCTGGCAATGACCGAGGTTTTATGAGCTCACATATGTTGGCAATTATTTATCCTCTACCATGTGTGATGGAACGAGTTACATAGTCTTGCATTCATAAGTTTTAATGTCGTACTAGCGTGAAATAGGCAGAAACATCACTTTTTTAGGGGGTTAGGGGTGGGACAGAAACGTAGTTATGTTGTACACACAGAAGTCACTATGTTGGTATAAGGGGATAAAATACCAAGTACCAGCTTTGGCCAATTTAGGGCAAGCACCGTTGCGGACTGTTGCTCTATAGCGAGATCGGCGGGGTCTCTGCGCTGGAGCTCGGTCGAGACGCAATGGTCGGCGGCGATCCCAAGGCACATCAGGGGCAAAAGGTGACTTGCACGACAAGCTTTCCTAACACCCCCCACGCTTGGATCGAGGCGCCAACAACATGATAGGCTAGCTATTAACTATGCCTTAGGGGGAAGGTTGGGTCAGTCGCCTACTCACTGACACAGTAGTCAGCGTGTCTTGGCACACACCGAGCTGCAGTCTGTCCAATGACGTGATAGTTAGCGTGTCTAGGCACGCGCCGAACTGTGCTATATAAGGCCAAACCTTATTCTTTCAAAGATATATAATTTCTTGTGCTCTAAGCCTAAAACTTTCTCTCTCTCTCTTTACATACACTTTGTTCTTTCCAGTCATCTAACTTGAACATCGGAGAACCGTTTCCATTTTGATTTCCTTTCTTGCATTTCTTCATCCACATCCCCACAATCGGCGCTGTATGTGGAAATCGACCATTGACATCTGCAAAATACGAAGCACCACTGACGATAGCAGCCGTTATGAAACCCAAAGGCAGCACCCGCTCATGCCCAGAATGCCGGGCGAGAGGGGGAATAAACTACTTGTTGATGCTTCGAGGGCAGCCAAGGGTCCCTCCTCCGGTCAAAATTTAGGTCGTTGCTCCCCCAAGGGGAAAATGAAGGCAAGGATTCAACGATAAGGCTCCTACAAGCTCAAATAGCAAAATTACAGTACGTTGTAGTGGCTAATAGCTTGATCATTACAGCTCAATGGGTTGAGGCTAGGGCTGGGCTGTCCGAGGTGAGGACCACCAGATGTGAGAACGCACCTCAAAGCGGCTCAAAGGGAAAACAAATTGATTCCTACACTGAGGTGGAAAGTTAAAGCAAAATCGTGGCAATGGTTAGGCGGAAGGTACCACCGAGCCGAACTCAATCCGGAATAGATCTTCGTGAGGCCCTCAACGCCAAGCGAAGCCAAGAAAATGGGGATCTGCGGGCAAATCTGCTTGCTAGAGCAGCATTGGCCAAAAAAACCATCATCCCGGAGAGATCAACAACTAGGATTGCCAAGTTCATGCTAAGAGAACAACTCCAAACGTACCAAATCCCTTTCGCACCAGAGATCAAGGGAATGGATCCTTTGGAGAAGTTCTTCCTGCCGAAATTCATCTTATATGACGTGAAGTAAGACCCGAGGTCCCATTTCAGGAAGATGATGGCATTATGAACTTCTTTGATGCGCTCATGTGCAGGGTGTTTCTATTGAGCTTGGGTGATCTCGGGCTGAAATAGTTTGACAAGCTCTTGGCCGGGTCCATCAGAAGCTTCTACCAACTTACCGAGTCATTCGTGACTCGGTTTGTCATCAACACTAAGGCACCAAAAGCTGTTTGCTCTCTTTTGATGTTCTGCAAGGGCAAAAATGAGATGCTCCACAACTATAGCAAACGCTATTGGGAGCTGTACAACGAGATCAATGAGTGCTCAGAAAAGCTCGTCATGTTCAATTAAAAGCTCGGACTGACCCCGGGCAAGAAGCTATGGGAAGACCTGACGCTCAAACCTCTAGCCGACCTCCGTGACCTCATGACACGAGTGGAGATGTTTGCTAGGCTCGAGCATGACATCAGGCCAGTGGAATGAGCTACGGGGTCTTCTTCCCGAGGTGACAGTTTAGTCAAAAGGGTGTAAGGAAAGTATGGCAGACCATGAAGATCAGGTATGGCAGGGCAATAACGTGGTATTCAAGGAACCAATCTACAAACTCCTCACTCGGATTCAAGATAAGCCATACTAAAGAAAGCCTACCCCGGCCCCATGGGAGATCTCAAGAAGCGCAACCAATGGCAAAAGTGTGCCTTTCACGAGAAGGTGTACTGAACTGAGAATGGTAGAGCCCTTAATACTATTTTTGATCATCTCGTTCAGGTTGAACACCTGAAGGAGTATGTTGATCGAGAAAAGACTAAGGCAGAGGAAGCTGAAGTCAGACCCAATTCAAGTTTTGATCGAGGCAATGACGAAGGAGATGATGCCTTGAAGGAAGACCTTTGGGAACTATTCACATGATTGGGGGCCCAAATCATCCTAATCTTGAAAATAGAATCCAGGGTTGATCTGCATCGTTAGACAAATGCACGAGGTTCTCTTGGTCCATACAATGGCGAAGAAGCCAAGACAAGGCACATCCGCACATTCGATCCAGGAAGCATCATGTTTACCAAAGTTGATCTTGAGCGAATCCAACATCCACAACGATCATTGGTCATCCAGTTGCGGGTCCACTACTATGATGTCAAAAGAATTCTGGTGGACACTGGAAGCTCGATTGAGGTGATGTACTATGATATATTTAAATTGCTTAAACTGTCAGAGGTTGACTTAAAGCCTTTCTGAGCTCTGTTAGTCGGTTCAATGCTCAGTCTCATTGGCCCTTGGGAACTATAACCCTCAAAGTACTAGCTAGTTCCCAAGAGTTGGTGACGGAGTTCGTTGTAGTTGATATCCTCTCCCCCTATAACGCAATTGTCGGCTGAGATTGGTTACACAAGATGAAGAGAGTAGCATCAACACTGTACCAAGTGATCAAATTTGCCGCCCCCTGAGACGAGGAAACACTTTATGGGGACCAAGTGGTAGCCAAACAATGCTATCTTGCCCTGGTCTCCACTAAGGCAGCCATGCGAAAGGTGCAACTGGTTGAAGAAGAACGAGAAGTTCTGGAATATGTTGTCAGGACCCCCGAGGCCGAAGTCGTGGAGGTTCTAGTACGCTATGATCTCGATGAGCCAAACTTGGATTACTTTTTCCTCGCGGGTTTGAAACTAAAGGAACAGGAGAGAACCGAGTTGATCGAGTATCAAAAACATTGAGGTTTTCGCATGGACTCCATACGAAATACCCGGGATTGACCCAAACTTCATCAAGCATGAATTGAATGTCATTCCTGAGGCCAAACCATTAAAGCATCGGGGAAGAAGGTTTGCAACCGAGTATGTAGATGCGGTGATAGAGGAAGTCGAGAAACTGAAAGAGGCAAGTGCTATTATGGAGGTCTGTCCAACATAGTTGTGGTAAAGAAGAAAACAGGCAAGTGGTGGACTCTACTTCTGGTCATGTCTGGATAAACTTCTTGGATGCATATCGAGGTTACTACCAAATAGCGATGCACGAGCTTGACCAAGAGAAGACTGCCTTTATTACCCCCGCGACGTATTCTGCTACAAGGTCACCCTTCGAGTTGAAAAACGCCGGAGCCACATATCAAAGAATGATCACCAAAATGTTCGAACATTCAAACTATGGATGCCAACATCAATGACATGGTGGTCAAGAGCAAACAAGATCCGGACCATCTGAAGAACCTCACCGAGGTATTCGTAATTCTGAAAAAGTACAAGCTAAGGCTGAACACAACCAAGTACGCCTTCGGAGTAAGCTTGGGCAAATTCCTTGGGCACTTGGTAACTCGGCGAGGATCGAGGCAAATCCGGAGCAAATTGTGACAGTAAATGACATTGTCAGCTCGAGGACTACGAAGGAGGTTCAAAAACTGTCTAGAATGGCGGAAATACTTAACCGATTCATAAGTAAATCTTTTGTCAAATGCCGACTATTTTTTCAACTCCTTCGCAAAAATTCAAAATTTTCATAGAATAAAGAGTGCGAACTTGCATTCCAACAATTTAGATAGTATTTAACTAAACCACTTCTTTCCATCCCGGATAAGGGAGAATTGCTCTATATCTACCTCGCCGTCTCTAAACACGTCGTTAGCTTGGTGTTACTAAGGGAGGTAGATGGAGAGCATCGCCCGATCTACTTTGTAAGACATTTACGGATTGCCAAATGAGGTACTTGTCGTAGGAAAAATTGGTATTGCCTTTAGTTATTACTTCGTGGAAACTCATGCACTATTTTCAAGTGCATCCTATTGCAATGTATACTGAGTTTTCACTCAAAAATATTTTAATAAAAGAGGGCTTGTCCCTTGTCCGTACGACTGTCCAAATGGATTGTCGAGCTCAGACAATTTGACATAAATTTTTGCCTAGAGTAGCAATCAAAGGCCAATTCTTATCTAATTTTGTCACGGAGTTCTCGCCCTGAATTGTGAGTTCAGACAATTGCCCCTCGTCTGCACACAATAGGAGGGGAGCTTGGCAAGGACATCAGTTTTACCGAGCCAGCACCTGAGGGTTCCGAGGTTCGCTAGGAACCACCTTAAGGTGCAGAGAAATCACTGTCGAGAATATCACTGAGGGTTCTAAGGTTCGCAAGGAACCACCTCAGATCCATCATTCCACAACTTGAAAAATGTACGATGATGGAGCGAAAAATAGCCTAGGCGCAGTGGTAGGCATTGTTGTAAAAAGTCCCGAAGGGACAATTTTCGAGCACTACTTTATGCTGAAATTCCCTAGAACAAACGAGGTCGAGTACGAAACTTTCATTTCGGGACTTCGATGTGCCAGCAAGTTAAAGGTTCCCGAGCTCCATATTTTAAAGGTTCTCGAGCTCCATATTTTCAGTGATTCAAAGCTAGTGGTCAACCAAGTCACTGGAAAATTTGAAGTTGGGGAGCCAAGATGGCTAAGTACTTGGCAATCATGAAAACCCTCCTCGAATTCAAAGCAGTTCAGATCGACCAAGTGGGGAGGGATTTGAATTCACATGCAGATGCATTGGTAGGCTTGGCATTTGTCTTTGAAGGAGAAACTGTTCGGATTATCGCAGTTGATCTGATCTCGGTTCCCAACCATGAAACACATCAAGAGCATCACCAAGGTTTTTCGCCTTCGGAGGCATGTCTATCTCGGAGTTCGAGTTTGCACCTTCGCCTCCAACAAAGGAATGGTCGACTTCGTCTCCAAGAGCAGTAGAACTGGAAAAAATACGGGATCAACAGCTTCTTCGTTCAAGATGATCACCACCGCAGCCAAAGCAAGAACAACCATTCCTCCAACTTGATCAACCTCTTCGCCCTTTTCTACTTCTAGCGCTTCCTCTTCCTCTTCCTCTTCACTCCCCGAGAGATCAACCGAGCTAGAATCATCACCAGAAGATCCGGTGCTAGTACCCCCAGCTAAAGCAAGTGCTCGGGCGAATGCGGCACCTTCGTCAAGTTCTTCACTAACCCCTTCCAAGCTAGATCTCTGGAGTCACGGAGCGGTCTCTTGAATGCAAATGGGTGGAAGCCTGACTTCACCGAGCTGCTCTTCTCAGTGGGGGATCTCGTGGAGATAAGTTGGCTCATACCAGAGAAAGGTCTTCATGTCTCAGGGCCGTTGGCAGTTGTTCACACACTCTATGGCCTCAGTGCACTGATTAGACCTCTTCCGGAACGAATTGTTAAATCCCGAGACAAATCAACCAAGATGCAAGTTTTAGATCAGCAATGTTCAGATTTATACAAGTGAAAATCAGTACAACCAAAGTACGAAATAGAACTTACTATCAGGAATATTTCCGTTGTACCTAGGGAAGGACCAGACGCCATCATCCCCAACTCGAAATTTCCAGTTCCTCGAGACCAAAACAAATTCATTGATATACAAGTCTTCGTCAGGAATCTCGGTTACTAGCTTTGTCTAGGGCTGTTGGGGGTTCCGAAGCCCGAGATAGTGGTTGATGGTGAACAGGTTTGTACCGGAATCTTTCCTCGGGTGTAACACATTGTACAAGTGCAATAGATCATAGGTGTCAAACTGCAACTCTTCCTTTGCATCAATTTGTCCACTGCGAGCGCGATGCAGACAAAGTTTATCGAAAACTGCATGAAGGAGATCCGGGAGCGCGTCCTGACCTCCTTCAGCATTGGATTAATAGGGAACCTAAGGCCAGCCTGATGGATAAGCCATGTGCAGACCTGGATGCGGTCCTTGGTTTCTTCTACTACAGTTGCCACCTCGTTTGGTCTTGGTCTTTCTATCAATACGTGTTGGGAATGTCATTGTCTTCCTTAAATTGTGTAAGTGTTGCGTTGTTATGAACCAAATGTTGAGCTCGATTCAACTCCTTGTTCTAAAACAGAAACAAAGCAGTGAGAATGAGCTCAACCTAGGTAATCATGATGAACATATGGACGCATAGTTAGCCAAGCTCCCTGTGAGATCCGAGCTCTGCCCTACGAGGTTTAACATTGGGGTACAGAGTTAGCCGAGCTCCCCACGAGCTCCGAGCTTTGTCCCACGAGGCATATCTACATTTTACTAAGGGATAACTCTTAAGCCCTCCTGCTTCGAACCTATCCTTGTAGCAAAAGGAACCATAGAAGACGGATTTTCAAGGCAAAATTCAAACCAACAACAGAACTACCAAAGGACCAAATTCAGCATTTACAGGCATGATTCGGACCCATCTCAGCTGGGGAAATGGATGCCAGGACAAGCCAAAGCCCCTTGTAACAAGAAGGCTTGAAAACTCATCAATGGTGGATAGGCAAAACCAGAATCAATGGTGAACAGACAATAGTCAGACAAACTTTAACAAATATTTGAGACATTGAAAAATCAAATATAGACCCAAAACAGAATCAAGATGCATGGCATATGAGTACACAGAGATGGTAGAAATACTCAAAATATTTTTAGAAAACTTACAGAAATCAGACGGCAGTGGGGGCAAGCGCCCTTTCTCTCTTTACAAATGCTCTCAAAAGAGAAAATGACAGAGGGAGCCCAAATATTTATAGGAATCCCAAAAGGTGCGTTTCCTTCCAAACATGCCCTTAGGGCACTTTGGCTCCCACGCCAGTTTTCCACTCCTAGTCAACCAGGTGTTGACACGTGGCAATCGGATAACCACAGCTTCCCACCAAACAGTGCCTAAGGGTAGGTGAGACGCTACGGCATCCGCGCCTTAACCGAGCTACAAGCAAATTGGAGGCCAACGCATGGCACTGCAAGATAGTGAATTGACAACCAATTACAGTGAGGAGACAACTTGTAGGCACTGACAAGCTCTGTTGTCCGAGCTTCTCCACACCATGAAACATTAGCATCTAGCTCACATGACCTCGACTAGCAAAGATCCAA
>BRYF01000006.1:2394498-2399498 GCA_030159135.1 Actinidia polygama
AGCTGTCTTGTCACCAGATAGACTACAGCTTGGCGCGTACTCATAGGCGTTGACTGCTGTGTCAGTGAGTTGGCGGCTGACTCATCCATGCTCCTAGGGTTTGCTGGTAGCCTGTCATCATACTGCCGATGCCTCCATCGGGGTATGGGGGCTGTCAGAAGAAATTTCGACGTGCAAATAACCTTTTGTCTCCTGACATCCCTCGGGATTGCCAACGGCTGTTGTCCCTCGTCCAAGCTCTAGCGCAGTTATTATTCTGATCTTGCTAAATAGCGATAGCTCTGAGGTAACGATGGCCTTAGCTCGGGCAGGGCGAGTGTTCAATAGTGTCTGCATCGAGCTCCGGCGCAGAGAACCTCTGAGCTTACTTCATAACGATAACTCGGCGGAGGCCTCTGTCCTAGCAATGCTAGATTCTGTCATTGTATGTTTTGTCCCCTTACAATTGTCCCTCAATTAGCATGAGCTGGGTCGATACTTGCCGAGGTCATGTGAGCTGCACGTGTTCGTTCTTTGAGTCTGGTGCTTGGTGGGCACGCTTATACCTGCTAGCTGTCTTTCTTCTGTCTAAGTCTGTCATTCCATTATAAATGTTAAGCCACGCATCCAGGTTTGGTTAGCTCGCGAGCATGTTTGAGTACTGGTGCCGAGGTCCCCCACCTACCCCTAGAGCTCATTTGGTGCGGATGCATGACTGGGTGATTGCCACATGCTCGTGTCCCATGGGTTTCTAGAGGCGGTTGTTGGCACGTGATTTCACGCGCCCACTAAGACACACGCCCACTTCCTTCCGTCACTTCACCTTGCTTCTTGATGTCCATTTATCTTCTTTATTCCATCACCTTATATCGAACCTTCGAGAGCATTCTAAAGAGAGAAAAAGAGTTCATCTGCCTACTGCTACCATCTGATCACCTGTTCGATCTCCATTCTGGTTTTCAACGATTGATTTTTGACCTCTATGACGTTGGTACCTTCTGAACTTTAGCTTTGGTAAGATCCTAGTCCTAATTTTCTTCCTGCTAATCGTATGTTATTTCATGATCTGTACTTGATTTCTTGTCTGCATTTCTACGCTTAGGGTTTGCTTTGTATCTGTATTCTCGTGTTTGAGTTTTTGGTTTCTGCTTTGAGTTTTTTGCTGGTTTGTTGTTGTATCTCGAGATTCTGACCTTGGCTTGTCCGCCATTGTTGGAGCTTTGTGCTTTTGTGAACTGGGTTGCCCTTGGCCCATTTTCCCTTGACGAAACAGGTTTGGGCTGCCCTATAGGATAAGTGGCCTAAGAATTTTGTCCCTCTAGGCCCTTTTGTTGTTGAGATGGGTTCGAGGTAGAGAGTCTGATAGCTGTCTCATATAGCAGTAAGTAGCCTTATTGGGGCAGAGTTCGGTGCTCTCGGCTAGCTCGTTTGACTCTGCTCCTAAAAGCCCATCAGAACTGTCTGTCTAAGCTCGTTCTAACTGTCTTGCTTTTGCTTTCAGAACATGGAATTGAATCGAGCTCAGTTGTTGGTTCACGATGATGAAGCTTTGAACAAGTTTAGAGTCGACCATGACATTCCCGCGGATGTTCAAATAGAGCATTCCCAGCCAAACGAGGATGCCAATCTAGTGGAGCGCTACGAGGACCGTATCTTGGTCGTATTTGGTTGATCTATCAGGCTGGGCTCCGGTTCCCAATCAGCCTGATGCTGAAGGAAGTGATGGAGCACTGCCACCTCACCTTCATGCAGATGTCCATCAACTTTGTTCAAACCGTGTTCGCGGTAGACACATTGATGCCTCAAATGAAGTGCCTTTTTAGTGCTGAGGATCTGTTGCACGTCTACATTGTAGTGCAGCCAAAGAAAAAGCCAGGCACACCCTTTTTGAAAGGTAATCATTACCTGCGCCTTAGGAATTCCCGCAAACCACAAATGAGGTTGGTCACTGACAACCTAGATAAGGACTTGTTCCTTGACGAGTTCATTTGGGTTTCGGGAAATTGGGAGTTCCGGGCTAGGGACGATGGTATCTGGTCATTTTTAGGCCCAAAGGACGTTTTCCCGATAATAAGTGTTTTATTTTTTGAATATTTACAAAGTTTATTATGCTAGTACTGGTGCTTGTTTCTGTTGTTGCATAGATTTCAACGACAAATTCAGACGTCGGTCCAAAGAGTGCAAGGAAGCCATTCAATCCGTTAACAACAAATAGGCTTCGAGGATCATAGCTGACATTCTTGTGTACGAACTAATTTATCGGCACGTGATTCCGTATAAGGCTAAAGAGCACAGCAGGATTAGGCTTCCTCCTTAGTGCATCGAGGGACGGGCCTCGTAGCGCAATGCCTTCAGCTCAAAAAGATCCAGAGTCGAGATCCATTCCCACTGCCCGAGTTCGAGAGTGGGAAGAGGGTGTCACCTCAAGCTCGTCGAGCTACACTTCTTCAGACTCCTTAGATAGCGAGGAGGAGGAAGGAGATAAAGTTGTCAGCCAGCTCGTGCTGAACAGAAAGCGAAATCGGGTGATACCCACGGCCGAGCCAGAAGTTTCAGCCTTGCCTATCTCTATTTTGAGCTCAGACAAGAACACTCTGACGACCTTGTCTACACTCCACCTCAATTCATGGGAGAAGTTGAGATAGCCCATTCTTTATTGGAGGCCTACAATTCTAACGTGAGCTGAGGAGAGACCAACATGGTGAGGTTCAGGACCTTGGGCCAGAAGAGGGCTACGCCAGCTGCCAACCCTCCCCTTGTAGCAGGGCCTTGTTTAGCTGCCCCTAGATGGAAATTACTCCTCTTTGAGCTTCGGTGACGGTAGCATAGCTGGCATCTCTCTCTTGCACGGCAGCATCGAGCTCCAATTGGGCCTTCTCAACAGCCTCAGAGTCCAATTTGGCCTGTTTCTCTAGAGAATTTATTTTCTTTGTGGACCTTTTGATCTCGGTAGATTGCTCTTTCATCTGCTCTGAGACGACATTAGCTCTCTGGAGACTCTGTTAAACAAAGGCAAGGAAATGTTAAAAAATACTAAAAGCTTGAAAGAGGTAAATTGAGAAGTACCCGAGCTCAAGACGACCTAGACTTGTTGCATCACTAGCAGACCCTTGATTGTCTCCGAGCTCTCCTCCGCGAGGTCGGCAACGTCCTTCGGCAGCATGACAGCCCGCGCAAGGGCTAAGCTAGTGTAATGATCCTTGGCAGTGTCAGCCACCATTACCTGTTTGCCGAGCTCAACAGTAGAGAACTCGGGTTCCCACAGACGGTGCTAGTTGTGGGGTGTGATGTTTGAGAGGTGAGAGAAAGAAAATTGAGGATAGACACTCGCGGCGGTTCTACGACTGCTAGAGTAGCTTCAACCAGTCAACTGTCAATGTCCTAGCTACAACACAGGACTAGTAAGTTCGGCCGCCGGAGCTGTTTCCGGAAAACGGCTCTCCGGCGGTCAAGTTAGAAGATCGGAGAATGTAGAGAGAGAAAGTATATATATTCTGATAGCCAAAATGTGGGTACCTTTGAATGAAAGAAAGACTGCTTTTATATAGCACAACTCGCGCGCGTACCTTGACGCGCTAGTTGTCATGTCACCAGACAGACTGCAGCTCAGCACGTACTCATAAGTGCTGACCGCTATGTAAGTGAGTAGGAGATTGATCCAGCCATGCTCCTAGGGCTTGCTAGTAGCTTGTCATCATGCTGTTGATGCCTCCATCGGGGTATGGGGGTTATCAGAAGAAACTTCGACGTGCAAGTCATCTTCTGTCTCCTGACATCCCTCGAAATTGCCGTCGATTGTTGTCCCTCGTCCAAGCTCTAACGCGATTATTATTCCGAGCTTGCTAAATAGAGATAGCTCGGGCAGGGCAAGTGTTCAATAATGTATGCAATGAGCTCCGGTGCAGAGAACCTCTAAGCTTACTTCATAGCGATAGCTCGGCGGAGGCCCCTACCCTAGCAAGACCAGATTCTATCATTGTATGTTTTGCCTCCTTACAATTTTTCCTCAATTAGCATGAGCTGGTTTGATACTTGCTGAGGTCATGTGAGTTGGGCGTGTTCGTTCTTTGAGCCCGGTGCTTGGTGAGGCACGTTGATGCCTGCTAGCTGTCTTTCTTCTATCTAAGTCTATCATTCCATTATAAATGTTAAGCCACGCGTCCAAGTTTGGTTAGCTTTCCAGCATGTTTGAGTACTAGTGCAGAGGTCCTCCACCTACCCTTAGAGCTCGTTTGGTGCGGGACGCGCGGATGGGTGATCGCCACGTGCTCATGTCCCATGGGTTCACGTGCCCACTAAGACATGCTCTGGCTTTCTTCCCGCCTCTTCACCTTCCTTTTTGGTGTCCCTTTGTCTACCTTATTCCATCACTGCATATTGAACCTTCGACAGCATTCTAGAGAGAGAAAAAGTGTCCCTCTGTCTGCTGCTACCATCCGATCACCTGTTCGACCTCCATTATGGTTTTCAACAACTGATTTTCAACCTCCATGGCGTTGGTACCTTCTGGACTTTAGCTTTGGTAATATCCTAATCCTCATTTTCTTCCTGCGATTCGTATGCTTTTTCATGATCTGTACTCGAAAATATAAAAATGAGAAAGATCTCTTCAACTTGGAAGCTTGTTTCTTCTCAATCATTGCTCTCTCTCTCCCAAATTCTTAGCCTCAATCTCTTGCTTGATTATGTGGATTGATCATAATATGTTCTTAAATTTTTTGCTTCTTTGGCCTCTAATTTCTGCTTTCGTCCACTTTAATATATCCTTAGAATATTTCTTGTTAATAGTATACATTAACAATTACTAGGAATCTTTTATTGTTATTACTATCATTTTTCAGGCCAAGTAGTCCGAATGGTGCCAATTTTATTACCATGGTATACGCGTGAATGATCATATTTCCAACCGTAGTTACTAATACGGAAACTGAAACAGAAACATGAAACATGATCTAAAAATAATAATAAAAATACTAGTAAAAATGAAATTAAAATATGATGTTTATAAAAGAGTTATCAAG
>BRYF01000006.1:2421998-2426998 GCA_030159135.1 Actinidia polygama
ATGGGAAGAGAGAATGGAGATAGAATGAATAAAAGTTTGAGTTTTGGTGAGTTCATTTCAAATGTGAATTATGTATTTTAGCCGTTAATTTTTGAATTTTGAATTTTTTTATAAATTTCAAATTTTGGCGAGTTCATTTTCAAAATTTAAATTTCAAATTTTGGTGGTATAATTTTAAAATTTAAATTTTCAACTTTAAAATTATTAATTATGTACAATTTACAAATAAATTGTAACGACTCATCCCATTTTTCTCTCTGATCCAATGGGCCGTTAATAATCGTCAATCGTTTATACATAAATCATAGCGCTATTTTTCTCAAATTTACATTAGTCTTTAAATATTTATTTATACAATGTATTTTAAAAAAATTAATACAAAATTATCAAAAGTCTTCAAATCCTTTATCAAACTCATCTCGTATTACCCGATTCCCACATCCGCCTAAAAAATTATTTTAAGTAGGGAGGTATGTAATATGACGATAATATGTTCAATTAAATAATGGCCCAATGACAAATCTAGAAAGAGCTCAACGAATCATTAATCATGAAGGACCTCATACGAAATCTTTTCCGGTACACTACTGGTGGCCGACCTCACCCATGTCTTCAAGCTCATTTGGCTTTTTCAATTCTTAGTAGAGTTATTGGCAAATCCACTCAGTTAATGTACGAATCTATTACATAGCATTTATCAATCATACAATAATATTATACAGATCATGGTTTTAATAAAATACCATGGATTTGAACAGATAACACACATGCTAAAAAAATAGATATTTTAAAAAAGTACTCCGAAGTTTAGAAACCATATTGTATACTCCTGCTTACCTCAATTTAAAATCGATACCATTAGATATGTTGATCTTTCATAAATGATCATCATACTAAAATTTTATCTCGATCAAATCTTATATCAATGTTAATTTCACATCACAACTCTCATGATTATAACTAATCATACCATATAATTCCTCTTCTATCTCCTAATCTTTCTTTCTTTCTCCCTGTGTCCGTGTCTCTCTCGTCTTCTTTCTTTTCTTTCTTTCTTTCTTTCTTTCTTCTACTCTCTTTCTTATTTATAGACTTTTTAGTCTTCAAAAAAGACAAAAGAAAAGGTATAGCGGTTGATGGGGCGAGTCACCCACATGAGGTAGCCACATGATCAAATCTTATTCCATGGTTTGACACGTGTCAGAAAAATTCAGTCGGTTTATTGAAAAAACTAAACCGGTTGGGTAAAAGTTGGACCGATCTAGAGCAAGACAATAGGTTTTTGTAAAAGTCGGACGAGTTTGAAAAAGCTGAACCGGTCCAGGACAAAACTAAATAACTTTTCGGATAAAAATTATATTCTCGTAAAGATTGCAAAAATTATAAAAATTCTACTGGTTTATGTATGTTAATTATAATAAAATAAAGATAATTAATGATCGGAGTATTATATATTCGGATCATTACAATTTCTATAATAAAGTAAAGATAATTAAGGGCCGGGCTATTACATTCATTCCCCATCAAAAAAAATTCATTCCTGAAATTTAGAAAGTCTTATTATGTGTCAATATCAAAATATACGCTTCCACTACGCACTTTGATCAGAAATTATATTTTGGGCCATCTAACTAAAAATTTGTACCTCCCACAAAATCTCATGTAAGATCGATCACTTAAATCTCCCACGCCGGTCCCATGTAAGATCTAAAACCTAAGTTTTGATACCATTTTTGTAATGACTCATCCAATTTTTTTCTCTATCACAATGTGCTGTTAATAATCGTCAATCGTTCATACATAAATCAAAGAGCTATTTTTCTCAAATTTACATTAGTCTTCAAATGTTTATTTATACAATGTCTTGTAATAAATTTAATACAAAATTATCAAAAGTATTCAAATCCTTTATCAAACTCATCTCGTACTACCTGATTTCCACATCCGCCCGCAAAATCATTTTAAGCAGAAAAATATACAATATGACGAGAATATGCTCAATTAAATAATGGCTCAATGACAAATCTAGAAAGAGCTCAACGAATCATTAATCATGAAGGACCTCATACGAAAACTTTCCCGGTACACTACTGGTGGCCGACCTCACCCACGTCTTCAAGCTCCTTTGGCTTTTCCAGTCCTTAGTAGAGTTATTGGCGGGGGGTCCACTCATTTAACGTACCAATCTATTCTATAGCATTTATCAATCATATAACAATATCATACAGATCACGGTTTCAATAAAATACAATGGATTTCAACAGATAACACACATGCTAAAAAAATAGATATTTTAAAAAAGTACTCCGAAGTGTAAAAACCATATTGTATACTCCTGCTTACCTTAATTTAAAATCGATATAATTAGATATGTTAATCTTTCATAAATGAACATCATACTAAAATTTTACCTCGATCAAATCTCATATCACCATTAATTTCACATCATAACTCTCGTAATTATAACTAACCATACCATATAATTCCTCTTCTATCTCCTAATCTTTCTCCCTCTGTCCGTGTCTCTTTTTCTTGCTATCTTCTATTCTTTTTCTCATTTATAGACTATTTAGTCTTTAAAAAAGACAAGAAAAAGTATAACGGGTGATGGGGGTGAGTCACCCCAATAGAATTCCATTTTCCAACCACCCCATTAAAGTTGCTCTAAAGATTTTAAAATATAAATGTGTCGTGCCAATTATCTCTCTGTTTTTATATCACTCAGATTGCGTTTTTCTTATAGACTTGTGGATGAAGAAAAGGCAACGACTTGGGTGGGTCAACGTCGTACAATAGTGTGAGGCAATCTTATTCGAATTAGGGTTTTTATTTTTGTTGTGAATTTTTTTAAATTAAACAATATATATATATATATATATATATATATATATATTTAAATTCTTGACGTCAAAATCAGCGGAAAAAATATAAAATTTTGAAAGTATAAAAAAATCACTAAAAGCCTCTTTTTTTTTTTGGTTTTTGAATTTTTTTTGTCTTTAGTGATTATTTTTTGTCGTTTGATCAAAATTGTATACCTTTTCGGTTGATCTTTAAAAGAGGAGTCTAAAAATGTAAAAACAATTATCTAATTTGAAAATATTAACTAAAGAAAGAAAATTATTTTTTTGGGATAAAATTATTTTTTTTCGTCTTTAGTATTTATTTTTCAAATTAGATGATTTTTTTTATATTTTGTACTCTTCTCGAAATCAAAAAAGTATAAATTTTGATTAAATATCAAAAAAAGTTCACTAAAACAAAAAACTCAAAACTAAGAAACTAAAGAAACCAATACCCAAACTAGACTTAAAGAAAAAAAAATTCAAAAATGAAAGCAACCATAAAAACCTAGCCCAAACGGAATATTATATTCGGCATCGGTAGAAAATTCTTTTTCAAAATTCTTCTCTTTTCTTTTTAATAAAAAAACATATTGGGTACATTTTAGAAACTCCATAAAAACATTTTCAAAGCCTAAAAAGGGTTTATTTAGGCAACTAAAAAAGGGCGTGTTCGTGGAAACTTTCAGAAGCTTGAAGAAAAAAAAATATTTTAAAAGTATTTGTAAAAGAATTTTTCAATGTTGAAGAATAATGTTTTTAATGATTTTTTAGTAAAAAGTATATTTTTGATAAAACATTAAAAAGATATCTTCAAACTATTCAAAATTATTTTCGCTAAAATGTAAATAATGCATGAAAGTAATAAATATTTAAAAAAATTATTTTGCAAAACTGATTATGACGTTTGAACAAAACAAAGTTTCATACGAATTTTCTATCTGATTCTCGATTTCCATTCAGATAACTATCTGATCTTGTTACACATGGGCCTAGGTGCGAGTATGAGGTGTGTATTCACGTCCAAGCATCTAAAACATAAGCTATTAAGATATGTGTCCAAAATTAAGTATGAGTACTGGGACAAGTTCTGAAGACTTGCATAGATTTAGATTATATAGTATTATGAGATCTCATAATAGGCCGTAAATTATTTAGAAACGTTGCTTGAAATGAAATCCAATGAAATAAAGGAAGAATATGAAATTTTTACCTCTCATCTACGTGAAAGGCTAAAACTTTGTTTTCTCTTCAACAATTATAAAATTTAAAGAATTTTTTTTTTTAAATTGAGCACGAGTGTCGGGGACAAATCACATGCATACTCACACACCTATGTCATAATCGTTAGACACAAATGCTATGATATTTAATCTTCTATTGTTTTTTCCTCAACCTATAACGACCCATCTTATTTGTCTCTCTATCACAATGGACCGTTAATAATCGTCAATTGTTTATACACAAAACAAAGCGCTATTTTTTCACAAATTTACATTAATCTTCAAATGTTTATTTATACAATTTCTCCTAAAAAATTTAATACAAAATTTATCAACAGTCTTCAAATCCTTTATCCAACTCATCTCGTACTACCCGATTTTTATGTCAGCCTAAAAAATCATTTTATGCATGAAAGTATACAATACGACGAAAATATGCTTAATTCAATAATGACTTAACAACAAATCTGTAAGAGCTTAACGAATCATCAAATCGTGAAAGACCGCATATTCGGTCTTTCTTAGTACATTACTGGTGGCCGGCATCATTGCACGTCTCCTAGCTCATTTGACTTTTTCGGTGCTTAGTAGAGTTATTGGCGAGTCCACTCAATTAATGTATAAATCCTTTCCATAGCATTTAGCCATCATTTAATAATATCATACAGATCATGGTTTTAATAAAATAACATGAATTTTAATAAATAGCACACATGCTAAAAAAGAATACAAAATTAAATATTTTAAAAAATACTCCAAAGTTTAGAAAGCATATTGTATACTCCTATTTATCTCAAATTAAAATCGACACCAATAGATATGTTTCTATGTCCGCCATAAACAACATACTAAAATTTCATCTATATCAAATATCATGTCACCGTTGATTTTATGTCTTAGTTCTCATGATCATATTTGACCACACCATATAACT
>BRYF01000006.1:2501998-2504498 GCA_030159135.1 Actinidia polygama
ATAAAGAAAAATCGTCCAAATTTAGAGGGTTTTGGCGAGACTTTTAAGGGTCGGGATTCTCTCCTTAAAAATCTCCTCCTTAAATTTAAAATTATGTTGTTTTGAATGTAAATTTATATTTCATTTATAGATTTTAGAAGTTTAAAACATTAATTTCATTTAGGCTTCAAAACTATGTCGTTCTGAAAATAAATTTTAGATTTTATTTAAGGGCTTCAAAACTATCTCGGATGGAAGTGAAGGAATTTAAAAAAAAAACTACTGATAAAGATAAATTGAACATAAAATCTTATGATACTAATCATTCCACCAAAAGCAACTTAAAAAATTAGAATTCCATATACATGAAGCGATAAAGTGTCCACAATTTATTTATATTTTTGTGAAAGAAAAAAATAAAAATTTAAGGTTAAACAACAAAGTTTTGGGATCCTAAACAGAATTGAGATTTTACATTTAAAATAACTTAATTTTGAAATATTTAAGTGAAGTCAAAGCTTACTTTTAAAATGACGTAATTTTGAATTGAAAGAAGATTCGGATTTTTTTAAGGAGAGAATTTCGACCGGCTTTTAAAAGGACTTCCTAACCTTATAAGCACTTCCATATAATTTTGTAGTGTTTGGTAAGTCCCTCAAAATCCCATTTGAAGGAAGCGGGTCTGTGAACTGAGGCCTTTTGAAATGACTTCTGGCGAAGTCGCAGCGAATCTCAAGGATAAAATTAAAGGACAAATTACACTGACCACCCATGAGGTATGTGACTAATATAATTTCTCCCTAATGTTTTATAAGTTACACTAGTCTCTCTTGAAGCTTAAATTCACAATTCACTAAGCCCCTTTCGTCAGTCCTCTATTAAATTGACTAACATAATATGATGTTACCAGCATTAAATTATGTGAAATGCCAATTGTAGCCCTATGTGAAATGACAATTCCAGCATTAAATTTAGTTTTTCTATTTTTCTTATTTTCGAGTTTTTTGTCTTTATTGAATCTTTTTCATTGTTTTATCAAAATTTGATGTTTTTCTGGTTTCTTTTGACAAGAGAAGTCCAAAAATATAAAAAAAAATTATCTAATTTAAAAAAAAAATCACTAAAAACGAAAAAAATTATTTTATCCCAAAAAACTATCTAAAATTATTTTTTCGTCTTTAGTGAACTTTTTTTGTATTTTTTCGGTTTCTCTTGACAAGAGGAGTCTGAATATGTAAAAAAATTCAAATTAATGAAAATGTAATTTTTTTTATTTAATTTGTGAAAAACTAAGAAAGTAAAAAAAACTAAAATAAATAGTCCATATAACAATGATAGGATCATATTAGTGCGTGTTTGGCCGTAGTGGGTTGTGAATCAAAGCGGGTCATTACATGGACTTCGGCCCAATTAATATATGGATATGGTCATTACGTCTGGGCTAGTCATTCTCTGGCCCATATTAGATAAGTGGGCTCAGCCTGCCACAGATTGGGCTGCTCCCACAGTGATTGACAATAGGAACTACCCATATTTGATATTCACATTTCACTTCAAATAAATTTTGCTTTTTGTTTTTAAAAAAGGATACATTTATATGATATGAATGGGCATTTTAGTAATTTTGTAATGAAAAACAAAAAGTGGAGGATCATTATACAAAGAGTATGAATATTCATTTCTCAGGGGAAAAAAATACGCAAGATTTATGCAAGGAAAAAAATAATCTATTCTCATGTTAAAAAATAATTTTACTGAAGATGCAAACGCAGACGGCTTCGAGCTGTGCCTTCCTCCGCTCTATCTCCTCCACATTTTGTTTCTGGTGCACCACGCAATTGGTTGCTTGACCAGAATGAATGACAGAGCTGTTACAATGTTTGGGTATAACTTACCCCAAAACTTACCTTTTGAAGTAAGGGTGCCCTTACACTTATATATTGCAAATTACTTTAACTCCCAAGCGATGTAGGACTTCGCTTCACAAGAGCCACGTACAAATTCACAAGAGCCACGTACAAACTAGCTAGTTGATGACTAGCAGCTAAGAGGTATGAAGCCGAGTTTGGAGTATTGGTTTTTTTAGTTTCTTGGTACATATTGTATAACTGTTGGATATCATTTGAATCATTCAACGAACTAGTCGTATCAGTATATTATTAGCGAATGCATTGCATAAGACGATAAATAAAAAATGGTCAAAACATATGATAAACGTAGCATTGTTCTCCAACCAAACTTGGAAAGAATAATCCCTGCCTGACATTAATTTAATTATATATATATATATATATATATATATAAATAAGTATTGCAATATAAACTGTTATAATACTCTCACTCAAAACCCTTGCATTATGAAATTCCAACAAAACTATTGTACCATTTTAATCAAAGTAAGGACCATTACTGGTCCCAACGAGTCTCGGCAAAGTACTAGACAGAGATGCATGAAGAAATTGATGACAAAAATTTCAAATCATCAACTTAAAAATTCATGAGCGAGCGCAACCACCGGTCA
>BRYF01000006.1:2576998-2579498 GCA_030159135.1 Actinidia polygama
GCCGTGGCAACATCACTTTCCTAAGATGGCTAAATTACATTGACGCGCCCTGAATTCCTCTAAAATCACACTGTCATCCCCTTTATACTTTAAATACAAGTGATCTCCCTTGCTTTAGAAGTTTAAAATTTTGTATAACATTTAGACCCCATCTGTTAGTCGACCATTGTTGACCGAACTAAAATTTCTTATGCCAGCAAAAGAAAAAAGCTCCATACATGTCCATTTTATCGTTGTTAGCGTAAATCATATTTGTCTCTTCTCCTATCTAACCTCCACCATTGTCGAACATTTCAACTCGTCTCTCTCTCTCCGCCACAGCTGACAAACACCTTCCTCCCTCACACCTTAACCACATCGATAACTCTCTCTCCACCACAACTGTCGAAAAACCACCCTTCCATCACTACCCACTATAATCAACTCAACATAATCACCCATCTGCATTAGCTGCAACATCTGTTACCGAATCTCTAGACACCACATCATAAGAATTATGCAAAGATATTCCATAGCTACCCCATCTAAAAACACTCCCCCCCCCCTCTCTCTCTAAATTATTATATTTTTTATAAATCAATCATTATATATATCACATAACTACACTATTCTCAAACTCAAGAAATTCCTGCTTCAGTCTTGAGGGAAAATTGATCGTTGAAGGTCTAACTTTTTCGACAATCCCAATCGAGATTAGATGGTGGCCAGTTTTACACAGTACCTATTTTAGATGTTATTTGACTAATAAAACAAGGGTATTAAAGTAATTTAATAGTCCCGCTAAACGAAGGGTGTCAAAGTATATAGGGGTGGAGTGTGATATCAGAGGTTTTAAAAGGAGGGTAAGTGTAATTCATCCTTTCCAGATTGAGGAGTTATGTTGACCCGCACGAATTTCGAAGTTATGCCCCCCCTCTCTCTCTCTCTCTCTCTCTCTCCCCGTGCCTACTGGAATTCGATGCCCCTACCACTGTCCCCCTTCTCCGCCCGTGCTCGAGTATCAATCATGCCTTGTCCTCGTTAATTAGAAACTCTTTCGTTCTTATTTTTTTTTTCCTAACCAGTAAAGCTGCTTTCCATATTCAACTCCGATTTTAAGGAAACGTTTATATTCATGTAGTTCTTTCTTGGATTCAAAAGGTGTTGTTCCAGACACCTTAGTCGGACCATGCTGCCCGACCCCAAGAGACTGGCATGATAGTTAAATCAGGTACCCAGCAGCTCAACAGATGGGAGGTCCGGTGCATAGTGCCCACAAGGAGCCCACCCAATATTTCATGAGTGACACTCCCACACTACGGCTGCCATGACTCGAACCGGTATACTTGGATGCAATCTGCCACATGTGAACCAACTGAGTTACGCCATGGGGGCATAGCTCAGTTCTTTCTTCTATTATTTTATTTTATTTTTGGAAACCTCACATTGAGTTTGAAAAATGTAATTAAGTTAATTAAAAAACTAATCACCAAGTGGCCTAAAACTTCTCCCACAACATACTCTTCCTTTTATAACTTATTCCTAGCAGGGGACCTCCCATGTGCAGGATAGTAAAAAGATAAATAAAAAAAATGAAAATGAAAACTTGTACAATATTGAAAAATTAATATAATCGTCGAATAACGAAATTGTATGTGTATACGATAATTTTTTTTCTGATTATTTGGAAATTAAGGCCGTGTTTGGATTAAGAATTTAATAAAGAAAGTAATTTACCAGCAATGGAAGTTGTATTTTTTCTTCTATATAAACTGGGAAGATAAATTATTTTTTTATTTATTTATTGCAAGTAACGAATTTATTGTAGTGAATTTGCTTTTCTTGCCAGTCATGAAGTTGAGCTCAAATTGCCCTACCAGTGATTCAAAGGTACCAATGAGAAGATAACCAAATACTACTTGTAGCTTTACATGCATTCCACTTAAGCCCTTATACTTTTATGAATTCTACTTAAACCCTTGAGCATTGTGTCGGGTTTCAATGTAGTTCAATTATCACACGCTGTCTCCCACAGTAAAGAAATAAGAACACAAAATAAGGAGAGAGAGAGAGAGAGAGAGAGAGAGAGAGAGAGAATGTTATGATCAAAAGAAGGCCATGGATAAGAAATAGCTTTGAGACTATTGAGTGATTGAACTATATTGAAACACGATACCCTTTTACTTGAAAGTACAAGGACAAAAAGAGAATATGGGCAAACTGTAGGGGTATAACTATAATTTACCCCAAATATAAATGTGTGTGTGTATAAGTAGGGACTGGATCCCCTGTCTCACCATGGTAAATTACATTTAGACATGTGTCATTCATTGGGGGGTGGGACAGAACATTTGGGACAAGGAATCTCTATCCGTATAAGTAACCATACCTTTGTTGGAGAATTCTATGTCTGATTCATAACCAGGCCATACCTTTGTTGCATAATTCTATGTTTGATTCATAACAAGACTTAAACTCAACACGGTGGCATGGTTAAAATATGTGCTTACAAGAACACAAC
>BRYF01000006.1:2659498-2664498 GCA_030159135.1 Actinidia polygama
GGTGTGACGAGGTGGCGATGAGGATGGGGGAGGTTGCAGCGTGGCGTGGTTGTAACACCCCAAATCCTTAAACTCCATTAACCCCGTGAATTACGCCGTGAATGATAATCAAAGTGGATTATAAGAAATTAGTGATCAAGAAACCAAATATAAGTTAGAATTTAATTAAGCCTTAACTTGAAATTTCTGCCCAATTTTCTTCTAAGCGTTCGAACGCCCATATGGGAGTTCGAACGCGTTCGAACGCCAATGTTAAAAACCAGATTTTCAACTCTCGCACTTATCGAACTGTAAGCAGGGAGTTCGAACCCCGCCAAACCAAAATCCTCATTAGCGTTCGAACGATCGTTCGAACACCAGAACAAGAAATCCTTCTAACCGTTCGAACGCTTAAAGGGGTGTTTGAATGCCAACAGTAAAAGCATAAAATAAAAAGGAAAACACGAAATTAGAATGAGAGAGTCACATGGGATAAAATCCCATGTGTCTCAGCTGATATATACACAGCCACACAAACACTCACCCTCACTCCTTCACACACACACGTATGAAGAGAGAGAGGGGGAAAAGAGAAGAGAGAAAAGAAAAGAAAAGAGAGAAGGAAAGAGGAAGAAGCAAAAGAGAAAGAGATTAGGGCTTAGGGAAGCTCAACAAAGCTAAAAGAAGCTTGGAAGGGAAGGTATAAGCTCAAAAACCCATGTATGTATATGTGTGTTGTATGTTAGGGTTTTGTTTGATTTTAAAACTTAGATCTACTAAGTTAGATTTTAAATTAAAAGTCTATTTTAAGATATGATAGTGTCCTTGAGCTGTATATCACAGCCTCAGAGTTTTAGAATGATCTAAATTAGTTTGATTAAGTTTTAGTAAAATTTTCAAAGACCAATCACTATTCCTGCTGCTAAACGCAAGAACAGCGTTCGAACGCCACTTCTAGCACAATGTTGAGTGTTCGAACGGAAGTCAGATTTTTAGCCTTAGCGTTTGAACGCCCAAACCAACGTTCGAACGCCAAGACCGTTTTCAGTCAAGTTCGACCTTTTCACTTAAAAACCATTTTTAGCTAATTAAAAAAAGTTAGGTCTCTTAACCAACCCTTAAGGACTTAGGTACATGACCCAAAGAATTAGATCTCGGACGAGAACATCTAAGTTAAATCGAGAATTTTGTTATGTTAATCAATTATTATTAAAGTTAGTAATTTCGTTGTCTTACCTTAAATTGTAGGAACACCAAGTGTAGAGCTTAACCAAGGACACCCAGGTGAGTAACACAATGACATGGACAAAACCTATGCATTTTCAAAATAATTTTCAACGCATATTATGTATATACAAATGTTTTTCATGTTTCAATGCATAAAATGAGTTTGTTAAAATATAAATGCCATATCTTTTAAAGTATGCAAATGTTGTTATAGTATGTATTGAAATTCATGGATATATGATTGATTGAAAAGCAAAGTATGTTCAGAATATATATATATATATATGTTGACACTCGGAGTCCTCTCTGACGGGACCTAAAGTCAGATAGTCCTAAGGTAGATGTGGGACGTGAAATAAAATCATCTGCAAATCGAGATATCTCAGGCCTAAAGAGCCACCCGACCTATATGGTCACTCAATTCAGCTGAGTTGTTACAGTTTTCAGCTATGTTATGCCTATGTGCATCTTTTAGATATGTCATGTATGACTATAGAAGTATGTATAAAATGTCTATATGAGCATCATGTTTATGAAAGTTATATTTCAAGAAAAAGTTATGTTCATGCTCACATGTTTTATGTATATGATGTATGTATGATATGAAATCATCCATGGTATTTTATGTTCAGCATTGATGTTATTCAATAAGCTTAAAGCTTACATTTTTCAAAAATCTTTTCAGGAAGCCAATTCAAAGAGCCATAGAAGAAGGCGTCATGTTGATTTAGTTTTGTGGCCTATGGGCCTTATGTTATGTAGAAATGTACGACCATAATATGTATAATTTAATTTGGTTATAAGATGTATGTAAATAGTTGAACTTAGGCACAACTCTGTATATTGGTGTGCACGTCACACTTCTCTTTTTTTAGATATTATGAAGTTTTCGCAAAAGAAAAATTTATGTCATTTTAAATGATAATGCACAGGTGATCAACCAGAAGATAGGTAAGTTGGCCTTGGACGCCAGCCGCTGGACATCACGCGCCCACGATCCGCATAGGCCGGGTTGCGGGGCGTGACAATGGTGGTTGATTTTGGTGGTAATGTGAATGTGGAGGTGAAGGCAGAGGCGGTATTGGTGGCGGAGCAAGAGAGAGAAGAGTGAAAGAGAGAAAGGTGTGGTATTTGCAGTGGAGCTGGAAGTGGGATGCGGTTCAAGGCAGAGGTAGTGAAGGAAGATGCGGTGGTTGGTAGGAAGAGAGGGAGGAGTGAGAGAAAAAGAGGTGGTACCTGCGATTGCGGATTGCAGCGGTGTTGGTGTCTTGCGGTGTTTATGTTAGTGACTTGTGGTGGTGTTGGTGATTTGTAGAGAGAGAGAGAGGGAGGAATGGAAGAAATGAGGGGGAAAGAAAATTATGTTTTACTTTTTTTTTGTGTGTGGGTGAAACTAAAAAAATGATCCAATGAGTAAAAAATATATTTATCTTAAAAAGACATTGAATCATAACCTATGTGAGCCCCACATATTTGAGAAGAAGAAAGTGGTATTTTTTTAGTCTCAGATGAAATATTAGCCATTAGATTGGATTAACTCAAATAAATTTTAACTGTACATAGTTGAAGATAATTTAAAATATTTAAAAATATTTTATGTCTTTTATATATATATATATATATATATAAATCATTACTAGTGTCTTGCTCTTGCAAGTCTCTCCGATGTAGTTTATTGATATTGTTGTATCTTTCGAAAGGAATATATATATATAAATCATTACTAGTGTCTTGCTCTTGCAAGTCTCGCCAATGTAGTTTTTTGATATTGTTGTATCTTTCGAAAGGAAAATGTTACAAAACAACAACTATAAATAAGTATGTAATACACAACAATGAATTAAAAAATTAATCTCCCCTCTATTCAATGGAGATTTTTAATGGAAAAAGATTGATACCATCTGTGAGAGTATAAAATATCATACTTCATTCTCAGTCTAATTTGGATGAGCATCATTGCTGGACTGTCGCTTTATAGAAAGTTCGGGAGACATTTCGTGCGAGAGCTCGGTTGATAAACTTATCTTGGCAGAGATGCCTAAGGTGGCTTCAGGGTTAGAGGGTAACAACATGGCAAGTTCTCTCTGTCACTTGCACGTTTGGGATTCAAACTTCGATGATACGACTGACTAGTTACCAACCACGCCCTAGGGACATGATTGGGTCAACCGCATACTCGCTGACGTAGCAGTCGCACTTGTAATGACACGCCGAACTGCATTATAAAAGGGGAGATACCCTCTCTCACAAGTAAGCAATACACTCTCTTTCTCTCTCTCTCTCTAAGACAGAGCCAATAACGTTGTTCTTGCTTTCTATTTCTCTCTTCTTTTTCAATTACTAACTTGATCGTCAGAGAGTTGTTCCCGAAATAACTTCAGACTATCCCTCTTACTGTTTCTGTCTTGTAGGCCTGTCATATAGAGTCCAACCATCAAAATTCGCTTATTCACTACCACTGCGTTCGATTTCCTGTCATTCCACAACCCCATACCATTTTATTTGGTTTTGTTTCTAATTATCATTCATGTAAGTTAGTTCATATTGTTGAACCTACGTACATATATGTGTGTATTTTCTTGGGTGAATTTCACTTTGTCCCTCTATTGATTGGGTCTTACCCGCTTGACATTTTTAAAACTATCATATAAAGGTATTGTAATTTACAGACTATAAATTGCACCCTTTCATCTTTCATTGTAGGTATAGTAGGTGCACTTTACTTGCCTGTACAATGAGTATTGAATATTGTTCTTATAACAAAAATACCCCAATAAAATCTTCATTTAAAAAAAAAATATTTGTCCTTTTTTTCCATTTCTCTCAATTATTTTTCTTTCCTAATGTCCCCCCTCCTCTTCTCTCGTCATTCTCACACCCTCAATACTTTTTACCGCAACCTGTGTGCGTGTTTATAAATATGTAAGCATTTTGTGAATGTGTGTAAGACTTTGTATGTAAGGTAGAAGATGAAGGTATTCATATCAATTTACTTATTTTGTTAATGTACATATTAGGCTACAAACAATAGATAATTATTTAGTATTCTTTAAATGTCAAGGGGTAATCTGCACTTTACAACTGAAACTTTAGGGTGCAAAGTGAAATTTTTGCTATTTTTCTATATGCACCCGTAGAGAGCTTGTCATGCAATAGGAGGGATTAGGGGTACACAAAATACCCGTCGGACCCGAGAACTGAATCGAACCGAACCGAACCAACCTCATTGGGTTGGGTTGGTTTGATTCGACCATATCCTCGGTTCGGTTCTAGGTCTGAAAATTCTGAACTCGACTAGGTCGGTTCGGTTATCGGGTCTACAAACTATTTTATCTAGAATCGACCCGCCCTGAGAACCAAGAACTGAAGTCTAGAACCGATCCTATAGACATACAATGTACTTATCACACTAGATTATTACCCACGCTACCTAGAATTGACCCAGAATCGAACCGACCCAACTCGAAATTAGAGAACAGAAGAACCGAACCGGACCCGAGCGATTTAGTTCGGTTCTTTCAGATGGTCAGATCAATTCTGGGTCCAAAAATCTAGAACTGTGGATGGTCGGGTCGACTCTAGGTCTGACTCAGACCCTACCCAACCCGACCCTTGTGCACCCCTAGGAGGGATGTACTTTCTGAATTCGGATCCTCTGAAGTTCAGCTTCGGTGGAGTATTTCTGGAGTGTACAAAACGATGTCGTTTTGTACACTATAAAAACAAAACGACATCGTCTTGGTGCGTCATTTTGGTCCTGACCATAAAACAACGTCGTTTTATAGTTAATTAAA
>BRYF01000006.1:2704498-2709498 GCA_030159135.1 Actinidia polygama
CTATAGTTCAAAATTTTAATAAATTAAAATTTGAAGTTTTGATCTGGTCACAATTAAACTATTTGTCACTCTCGTCCGCCTGCGTAAAGCTGAGGGAACCAATTGGTTTCTGCCAAAAAATCTGAGAAGCGACGCTGTTCGATGTTTCATCCATTTTAATGCCCTAATCGATCAAATTAGGATTTATTTCTAAGAAAATTTAAAATAATTTGTTAATTGAAGTTTTAAAATGGGGAAACATCAAATTTTATATTTAATCTCTCTCCTTGAGCCAAATTAGTTGGATTAGAGCTTTAAAAGGTAGGAAAGGTTGAACAATGTTGTTTACCAATTTTTTTGACGGGAACCAGTTGGTTTTATCACTCTTAAGTGGACAGAAATTAATAGATGACTTTTATTGTGACCGGATCAAAACTCTAGAATTTAATTTTTGTTTACCAAATCTCTTACTACAGATAAATTTTGGTCAGACGAGAAAATAAAATTTTGCCCTTCTTATAGAGCATCAGTATGAGCATCGCCACTTAACATTTGAACTAAAAAATTGTTGGTAAAAGTAAAAAAATTAAAGTGCATCAGCTTAGCCACTCCACCTTGTAAATTTACAATAGCTCTTTCAGCATGTGATTGTTCATGGGCTAAGCATTATTATATTTTCGGACTTGTTTCGTCAATAAAAAAAGAAAAATATAAAATTTTGATTAAATAGTTAAAAAAAGTTAAATAAACACGAAAAAACTCAAAACCAAAGTAGTAAAAAAAATCAAGATGCTAAAAATAAATAGAAAAGATAAAGATAAAGAAGCAAAAAAATAAATAAATATAGAATTCGTAATTTACACATGAAATACAATAATAATTTCAAGGTTGGTGTTTACCTTAAAAAAAATCCATCAAGTTTGGAATGACAAACTTATATAATTTAAAAAATATTTAATAACTAATACTATAAAAATAAAAGTTTTTTTTTTTAAAAAAAAATCATGTGACGGACGCCCCCAACTACGCAGCCCAATTAACACACCAATTATCTTTTTTTTTAAAAAAAGATTTTCTTCGGGAAACAAGATCAGAGTTTATTATTATATATTTCTTAATTATTTTTGTCTGTTTGTGTGCAAGGTCGGCCCTGACATTTGGGTTGCCCTAACCCGATTCCAATATAGTTGCTCTCGTACTACCAAATCAAAAAAAAATTAAGAAGCTGATGGTTGCCTTGTTCTGGAGGGTGCCCAAGCCAAATGACTTGCTGGCCTTACCTCAAGGCTGACCGTGTTTGTATGTGTTAGTTTCTTACCTCTATCTACAAAATGATTATAGCCCAGATACAAATTTCCAAAGTAACTTGGCTCTCATCTGCATCAAACTTAGAAGTCACATTGCACAAATTTTCTATGTATATGCTAAGGCCAAGCCCATAGCAGAATTAACTCCATTGATACTCACATAGACACATACTCATCTTAATGGAAGAAGGGATTTCCCATATGAAGACAAAAAGGGAGAGAGAGAGAGAGAGAGAGAGAGAGAGAGAGAGCACCAATGATCAAGATTCAAGTCCAGTACACACACACACAAGAAGAAGAAATAATAATAATTCTTATGAGTTATGCCTAATGGAAAGTGATTAACATGTTCTCTTTACCTGTAATTAGGATCTAATGATCTATCAAAAGCTCCTTCAAATTCTGTATTGTCCATATGCATTGTTATCATGGATCACATTCCAAATCCCTTCTTTACCCACTTCAATAATTTAAATAAAGTGAATATCCCTCTTGATATTCAAAAAGTCCCATTATCAAAAAAAATCAAAATTTCTTCTCTGACTAATTCTATAGTTTCTTAAATTCAAATGAAAGGTTCCATTAACAAAAAACAAAAGTTTATACTGCGTACCCAGAATTTTTATCCAGAAAGAAAATGCCCATGGAGTGGACGAGATGACGAAGTTAGTCTGATGTGAGCAAATTTTAGAATAATTCGGGTTCTGGGTTGGATTTCATTTTTTGTGCAACCACAGATTAGATTAGCATGAAAAATAGGAATAAAACTAATGAAGGACCTTGGATCTATTGAAGTACTAGCTGTAAAACCCTACATTTGCTACACAATAAGAACAGATCAAGAACAAGAAATGATTGTTATCGTAGTAATGAAAAGCAGCACAATGAGAAAGAAGTAAAAAGAAAGCACACTGATGACTGAACATGAACGAATGAAGAACTATGAAACCATTATGGTTCATAGAGCCTAGACCTTGATGAAAAAGAGAGAGAAAACAAACATAAATTCGAACCAATACAATTGCCATGGATTTTAAATCGAAGACATCGTAAAAAAATATAACTTTATATGCTAAAAAATAAAAAATAAAGGAAGAGATGACTAGGAGGAGTACGAGTACTCATGGATTGTAAATTTGGGAAAGAGCTTGCAGTACATGAACTTGGTGCTTCAAATGCAAGATGTAGTCTGCGGTCACGGGAAAAAGGCGGTCGGGGTCCAGCCCTCGCCCGCCCGGTATTAGCTTCTGCAGCTTCTTCACCTTCATGCGCACCGACCCCCGAGCCGTCACCCTCCTCCGTCTTCTTTCCATTTTTTCCCTACTAGACACATTTTTGCAACCATTACAATCCATTTTTGTCACAATGCAATAAGGGTTGAAGAGAGAGAGAGATAGTGTGTTAGTGTGTGTGTGTGTGTGTGTGTGTGTGTGTGATGATGGTATGGAGGTTGTGAAATGTGAGGGAGGATATAAATGGGGGGTAGGGGACTGAGGACGGGCCATGTGAGCCGAGCCGGGCTTGTAGTTGGGCCGTTTGGTTGGAGTTGAGTTGGTCACACGCACCAATCGTTTGTCGTTTTTTCGTGGGGGGCCAATAATGCCTGAGCTTTCAACGACCCGCGCACGTGTCTTGACAGCTCTCCCGTGCTCTCGCTAGCCACAACTTTTGTTAACAATCCAATGTCGAATTAATGTTAATGACAGGAACCTTTAGGATGTGTTTGGATTAAGGAAAGAAAAGTTAAAACATAAAAATTGAGCAATTTGTTATTTCGGATTCTTTCTTTTTATTCCACTAAATCCTTAATTCAAACATGTTTTGGGTTACCATTTACAAATCCCATTTTTATCTAACGGAAACCTGTCTCACTCTGTCCCGAGATTTTTTTTTTTTTTGATTATAATGGTGATACTACGTCATCGTTGTCACGTGATATCACAATCTAATTATAAACTATCATATTTGCATAAATATTCATATGACAATTGTTAACTTTTCAAAATAGATCATTTTACATTCATTACTTAGAATTCCCTCGTCTTATTTGTGGGTTTATTGTTATTTGGTTAGCGCTACGTGGTATAACCAAAGTATTGAAGATATACTCCGAGAAAAGAGTTTTTTTTTCTCCCAATAGTGTCGATTTTGATAAAAAATAAATAAATCCCCAACTAACTTCAATTTTGGGACGGTAATACTTTAGCTCCCCGCTTGTCGTGTTCCCGCACTGCCTCGCATTTTATATAGGTAAAATAAAACTAATGCTAGTAAAATTTGAACCAAAAGTTTTTGTGTTTAAATTCAACATTTTTAACCAAATGAAGCAAGTTTAAGTTGCTTTTAAGGTATTAAACAATATAGATATTCATTTCTTGTTTTCTTTATAAATAAGTTTATGTTTTTTTACGTATTTGAAATTAGTGACAAAACTAAAGAGAATTTTCGAAAAATTGAGTCCGTGCTTGGATTCGACGATGGCAAACCAAAACTAAACTTTTACGGGGACAAGGGGAAGGGACATAAATGCATATTTTTCAATTAATTAAAATTTCTTGAAAAATATTTTATGAGTTAAAATTTTGAATTAATCCAAACCCTTAAATAGAATTATTTGCGTTAAATTTCTGAAAATTGGTTTCTATAAATAAGATCTCTATTCCTGCTGAGAATTAGGTCAACCAAACATAAACATTAGGGAGATCTTGAATAGAATTCACGAATATTAATTAATATGTTCCTAGAACAGTACATCAATCAATCATATAACTGTTATTTTTAAAACAAGTGAAGAATAATCACATCCCAAATGCAATCCCAAACATAAAATGCACGAAACATGTACAAAGAAAAAAAAATAGTGAGAAACTTGTAATCAAAACCAGATGTGTATATATATATATATATATATATATATATATATATATTGTTATTTTTAACTAATATATATTATGTATGAGATTATTAAAAATTGGTACATTGTACGCATGTTGAAAATTGATTTAATTTTAAAGCTAGGAGTTTCAAGGATTGATCATCATTTTCCGTGCAGCTCCCACTCAATTGAGTACTAAGAAAGCCTTTATAACTCTCGGAATTTTTATATTAAGACCTACATATACCTTATGTGTAGGCTGTAGAATGGTGTGAAATAGTGAGAGTAGAGTGAGAGAATATAAGACATAGTGAGAAACTTATAATCTGTAAATATTTCTCTATATTTACTGAAATCGCTGTTACCCCAAGAACGTAGGCAAGTTGCCAAATCTCTCTGTGTGTTTGCATGAGTGTTTCTGAGTGTGTATGTAGTTTCTATTCATTTATGGGTACAATAATGCATGTATGAATTGGTTATACATTTGCATGAATATCTATACTATTTATTCTTTAAGAGAGAACCAATTTTGATATGAGAGTTTTTGAAGCTGTATATACTCTTTCTATGACAAAATAGTCCCTATAAATTTATTTTTAACTAAATAGGTGAATTGATTAGAGGGTAAAAATGACAATTACATTTGCAATTATGTAAAAATACACACATTGTGTTCCACCTTTCTAGTTATTTATTAAAAGAGAACCCCTTTTGGTATATATGTGCCGATTTATTAAAAATATTTTTATTATTTTTGATAAAATTATTATAACAAAACTTATTTTTTACTCACAAATTAAATTGGTTAGTGGACAAAAATAATATTTTATTTTATATTT
>BRYF01000006.1:2759498-2761998 GCA_030159135.1 Actinidia polygama
CAAAATTATAAATGTATGAAGACTTGGCGAAATAAAGACTTTGACAATCTGTCGTTGCTTAGGTGACCCTCATCACATGACAATCAAGGTCATGGACGAGGTGAGTACCTTAGCGAGGTGAGAACTCTAGAGGATTGGGACATCATCCTAGGAAATCCGAGCTTAATGAGTCGATCTCATCAGATGGCGAGGTGAATCCTTCTTTTTATGGTCATCCTTTTCTCGCCTCCTTCGTTTGGCCTTAGCTAACTCTTCCGCTGTAATGTATTTGCCAATCTTGCTCTGGAGTGATGACAATGTTGCAGGGACGTTTTTGAAAAGAGAATCAAATAGCAGGCTTGGGCTAAGTCCCTCGATAATGGCCATAATCACGGTCTTATTACTAGGGTGTTCCACCTCTAAGACAGCTTGGCTGAATCGCTTGATGTAGTCTTTCAAGCTCTCAGTCTCCTTTTGGTAAATAGTGAATAGATGAGAGGTATTCTTTTGCCTAACCCGACAGCTCATGAAGTTGGCAACGAAGAGCCTACTCAAGTCGCCAAATAAGTCAATGGTTCTAGGAGGTAGCTTTCTGAACTATGACCTTTCCGATCCCTTCAGAGTGGAAGAAAAAGTCTTGTATATCACTTTGTTCGAATATCTCTGGAGCGACATCAAACTCTTGTACGAATCCAGATGGTCCATAGAATTTGACTTCCCGTCGTAGATTCCGAGCTGAGTAGGTAAATTGAACTTGGAGGAAACCCTGGCTCTCATCACCCTTTCTATGAACGGCGGCTCGGTTTGCTTGATCAAAACATCCACGGTTACTGGAGCGCCTGCCCTAGTATTGATGACGTTAAGACGGGCATCCAGATTTATGATCTTTTGAGAGGTAGAATTGTCTCGGCGCTTGAGCACCTGATCATCTCAGCGAGGTGACCTTCCTCTTCGCCTGGCTTCCTCGCCCTCCACTTCGGGGGTTTTGCTGGATGACCGAGATTCTGTCGAGGAGTAACTTCTTTCACGTCGGGGATGAGGACTTGGTGAGCAACGTCGCCTGTTTCGTACTCAGCCAATACTATGGATGTTCTGAAAATTGTCATCGCTTGATCGATAAGACCGTTGGATATCCAGAATAGGGGGCGCTGCTGGAGGTGGTGGATTTACCGTGGCGAGATGTTGTATCAGGCGAGCGTTATTCTCGTTCATGATTCTCATCTACTTGGCCATATCATGTATCTCACGATGATAACCTTCTAGATCCAGAGCTTGACTGGTATTGGCCATTGGATGAGCTCTGTAGTCCAAAGGACTGTTGGCACTTGGTTTGGGTAATAAACGGCTATGCAAGTGCATAAAAAATTGAGAATTGTCATTCCTACAGACGACACCAAACTGTTGTGGTAGAAAATTGAGGCGAGCAACCAACAGTCAATATTACTCTTTTTTACCTCGACAATAACTCTGGCGACCTGCGTAAGTAGACAAAAGTAGTTGCTCAAAACTCATCCGGCGTGGAAATCAAATAAAGGCAATGATAAATTGGGCGAAATGTAAAATAGAGCTCTCTAGAGAGAATGCATATGATATATGTGTGTGTGTGTGTGTGTGTGTGTTGAGTGTATTAAACTGTACCTCATTATGATTGGGGGTAGCGGTCTTTACATAGATGGAGTAATGGGCCGTGTCAGTGGATCACAGCGAGATCCTCAAAAGGATAAGTATATCTCAAAAATATAGGAGATAAAATAAGAGGTTACCAATTGGAGTCTAATAGAGATAGTTAACTTGTAGAGGTGGAATCCTCACGGAAGAGGACTCTGATCAGGCAGAGTGATGGAGGAGTCTCACGGTGGTAGACTCTTTAAAGAGGTAGAGTCCCCATGGAGTTATTTTATGATAAGACGAAATAACTTACCTCGCCCATTGACGATATAGAGATAACATAGCATGCCCCGGTGTACTGGTAAGATAAGCAACTAGTGGTGAGGAGGCATGGGCGACCAGGACTGTAGTGGTGATAAGACGATATGATCCTTCAGGCGAAATGCCTATCTTGATAGGCGGATATTTTACCCCATATCAAAAATAATTAAATTTTAATCTAAATTCAACTACAAAAGTACTCACAATTTTCATAAAACATGTCCAACGTGTACGTGGAAGCTTTATTACTAGCTTTTTGATGCGATATATATGCATATACGGATGTGATCAAAACCATTGTCTAATTAAACTGAAGGGCCCACATTACCAAACTAAAGTTAAAAGTAGGACTCATGACGTTTGATGTTTGAAGGCCCGCCTCAACGCTCAAGTTGTTCACCACCCTCCAATTCCGACCATACTTTTGGTACTTGGTACTAGAGCCAAATGGGTTAAACTGATCAGTCTCTCTCCGAGTAAATATTAAGTACAATAGTGAAGGGATGATATCATACAATTGTGGTCGAATTAAAAATTTAGAGAAAGCAAAAGAAAGAGAAGAATTAGTGAATTCAACGGTTCAGATTCAATT
>BRYF01000006.1:2766998-2769498 GCA_030159135.1 Actinidia polygama
CGAAGTATTTAAAGGTGTAAAACCTTTGTGATTTGATTGGGCCTTCCGCTATCTAGACTTGGCCCTAGAAAACATAACCATAATATTGAAACCCTTACGGCCTCAAATGACAAACAAATCAAATGACAAAGGAGTGAAACAGATCAGTTTTTTTTAGCTTCGCCAGACCCTGAATGATTTTTCTTGGGCCTGGCCCAATTTAGCCTCTGGCTATAAAGACAATTCGACCCAATTCAATTCAAATTATGGGTAAATTATACTTTGCATCCCTTAACTTTCATTTAAATTTTACTTTGCAACCTTTACTTTTTTAATTGTGTGGGTCAACCATTTAGACTTTAGATTAGCTTAGCTAATAATGCGACTCTTCCATCCACTTTTTTGGTTCAGTTAAGTGTCTTTTCATAAGAAAGGGCCATATTGACATTTCACCTAAAGTATAAGGGTTAGACAGACACAATTAAAAATAAAGAGTGCAAAGTGAAACACCAATAAAAGTATAAGAGTACAAAGAGTAATTATCATCAAAATTATTGATAAAAATCACCCCTAGGACTGCTTATTTCGTACCACAATACATATAATTTATGATTGAATGATGAAACCATATATGTTAACGAATGTAGTGTTGTTCCGTTGTATTTAATTTTCAATTCGACTTCTCTCGAGGTATGGACTTAGAATCTTATATTTTTCAATACGTAGACCAAATATAAACCTTTAATTGCAAAAAGTTATGACACGTCAAACTTACGAGATTAGAGATGTCTAATTAATTTATTTTTTGGCATGATTATACACAACGAGTCATGCAAGATAATCGATTCTGATCACATTATTGGAACCGGAGTGAGACACGTGATCAAACATAGAACTTTGTTATTCCCAACACCTACCCTAGGTTCCACAATTCCAGGACTGAACGCTCTAATCAATAATTAGTGTAAAACGGTCATTTCATAAAACGCTTATTGTGTAGGTGGAAGGAGCTTCTAAATGCAAACCAAAGGAATCTCAGCACACCCCACAGTCTCAGTACAAACCACAGCAAATTTATGATTATTATTTTGTTCTAAGTACACCTCCCATATTCCGAAGCTACCCTCATCTTTAGAATGTCCTTTTGGATTTTGGATTGAACTCACCCTAGACACGTGGCAGAACCCAACAGTAACATAATCACAAATTTTAACAAAACACGTATAATTATATTCATAAGAATTCATAAATGAACCATAAAAATCATAAAATTTATCAAACATATGAATAGAATTCATAGCAAATACATTTATACTAAAACATCTCATAACAATGATCACAAAAATTCATAACAAAATAAATCCGATTCATAACCAAACTAATAAAATTTATAAAAATAAACTTTAATTAATGGACTCCACGACATTTAATGCTTGAAGTGACTAATTTATTATTTAAAACCACACCAATTCATAATAATGGCTATAATCATTCATAACAAATCAAAATAATTTATAATCAAATCAATAAAATTCATAAAAATAAATTTTAATTGGTGAGCTCCACGGCACCTAATACTTTGAAGTGGATAATAAAAATTCATAAACGACCCATAAAGATTCAGAAATTTATCAAATATACCAATAGAATTCATAACAAATACATTCATAACAAAACATCTGATAACAATAACCACAAAAATTTATAACAAAACCAATATCATAACCAAGTTTTGTTGTGGCCAGAATTAAAACCACCCACATGCACAAATAGTCACACTCACATAGACACAATGATTTATGAGGTTCAGTAACTCGCCTATATCCTCGAGTGATGCAGTAAATTCACTATTTAAGAAAGATTTATAAATATTCTTATCTCACTCTCACTGGTGGTCTGGTGGTGGCAGAGAAAGCTGAGCAGCCACCACCTCCACCTCCTACACATACTCTCTGCCTCTCTCTACATATCTTCTCTCCTCTCTTTTTCACTCACTAGATAGCTTATATATGAGGGTTTATATACTCAAATACACAAAATGTGAGAACTATAAATGTCCTTCTTGAAAGCTCAAAAGCTCCATTGGAAGATAGAATCCCATGGAAAACAAAAGGATCAAAGCTTTGGAACTTAGGAGTCGTTTGGCTGACGGATATGTTAGGGGGATAAGTTTTAGAGGGCGATAAGTTTTAGAGGGGATAACTTTTCATTTTGTTTGAATAAATTTTAGAATGGGTGGATAAGAGTGGGGGATAAGGAAGAAAATACATATAGAGAAACAAAATATAAAATATTTAGATATAAAAAATATATATTTTGTTTCTATATATATATAAAAATAAAAATATACATTTTGTTTCTCTATATATATTTTTTTCCTTATCCTCCACCCCTTTATCTCCCGGATAACTTTTAGTTAGGGTCTAAGCCACCCAAAAATTATCCGCCTTTATCCACCTGCTGGTCTAAAAATTATCCGGGGGGAAAAGTTATTCGTCAGCCAAACATCCGGGGGGAAAAG
>BRYF01000006.1:2819498-2821998 GCA_030159135.1 Actinidia polygama
TACAAGGCGTGCACAAGGGAGTGTTCCCAAATTCAACTGTTAGGGATACCAAGCTGCCCCTCAGAATCTAGTATTCCAGTGAGACCACTGTTAATTGCAGAGGTTGCTGAGGTGGTTTCGGGGGTGACTCCTTGGGGTTGCGATAGTGTGCAGGTACTGCAAGGCATGTTAGGGGAGGAGGGAGATGGTGGCTGTGTCTTCCTTTCTTGGTGATTGCATTTTCTTTTTCTTTTTTATTGCTTCATTTATTATTTTAATCCAGTGAGACCACCGTTAATTGCAGAGCTTGCTGCTCCAGGTGGCGGTGGTTTTGGGGCTGCGATGATGCGTGGGTGCTGCCAGGAATGTCAGGGGAGGAGGGAGAGTCTTCCTTTCCTCGTGATTGCATTTTCTTTTTATATTTTATTGCTTTATTTATTATTTTAATCCAGTGAGACCACTATTAATTGCAGAGGTTGCTGCTGTAGGGTGGTAGTGGTTTCAGGGGTGGCTCCTGGGGGCTGCAATCGTGTTTGGGTGCTGTCAGGTATGTCAGGGGAGGAGGGAGATGGTGGCTGTGTCTTCCTTTCCTCGTGATTGCATTTTCTTTTTTTTATTTTATAGCTTCATTTATTATTTTAATCCATTGAGACCACTGTTAATTGCAGAGGTTGCTGATCCAGGTGGCGGTGATTTCGGGGCTGTGATGGTGTGTCGGTGTTGCTAGGCATGTCTGGAGGAGGGAGATGGTGGCTGTGTCTTGCTTTCCTCGTGATTGCATTTTTTTTCCTGTTTTGTTGGTTCATTTATTATTTTAATCCATTGAGACCACTGATAATTGCAGAGGTTGGTGCTGCAGGTGGTGGTGGTTTCGGGGCTGCGATAGTGTGTGGGTGCTGCCAGGCATGTTAGGGGAGGAGGGAGATAGTAGACCACTGATAATTGCAGAGGTTGGTGCTGCAGGTGGTGGTGGTTTCGGGGCTGCGATAGTGTGTGGGTGCTGCCAGGCATGTTAGGGGAGGAGGGAGATAGTAGCTGTGTCTTCCTTTCCTTGTGATTGCATTTTCTTTTTATATTTTATTGCTTTATTTATTATTTTAATCCAGTGAGACCCATTCTTAATTGCAGAGGTTGCTGCTGAAGGGTGGTAGTGGTTTCGGGGGTGGCTCATGGGGCTGCAATAGTGTTTGGGTGCTGCCAGGCATGTCAGGGGAGAAGGGAGATGGTGGCTGTGTCTTCCTTTCTTCGTGATTGCATTTTCTTTTTCTATTTTATAGCTTCATTTATTATTTTAATCCATTGAGACCACTGTTAATTGCGGAGGTTGCTGCCCCAGGTGGCGGTGATTTCGGGGCTGTGATGGTGTGTGGGTGCGGCCAGGCATGTCAAGGGAGGAGGGAGATGGTGGCTGTGTCTTGTTTTCCTCGTGATTGCATTTGCTTTTCTGTTTTATTGCTTTATTTATTATTTTAATCCATTGTGACCACTGTTAATTGCAGAGGTTGCTGCTGCAGGTGGCGGTGGTTTCGGGGCTGAGATGGTGTGTGGGTGCTGCCAGGAGTGTCAGAGGGGAGGGAGATGGTGGCTGTCTTTCTTTCCTCGTGATTGCATTTTCTTTTTTATTGGTTCATTTATTATTTTAATCCAGTGAGAGACCCATTCTTAATTGTAGAGGTAGCCTATAGGGTGGCAGTGGTTTCGGGGGTGGCTCATGGGGGCTGCAATGGTGTTTGGGTGCTGCCAGGCATGTCATGATAGGAGGGAGATGGTGGCAGTGATTTCGGGGCTGTGATGGTGTGTCGGTGCGGCCAGGCATGTCAGGGGGGAGGGAGCCATGGCTGCGTCTTTCTTTCCTCATGATTGCATTTTTTTTCCTGTTTTATTGGTTCATTTATTATTTTAATCCATTGAGACCACTGATAATTGCAGATGTTGCTGCTCCATGTGGATGTGTTTTCGCGGATATGATGGTGTGTGGGTGCTTCCAGGCATGTCAGGGGAGGAGGGGGATGGTGGATGTGTCTTGCTTTCCTCGTGATTGTATTTTCTTTTCCTGTTTTATTGCTTCGTTTATTATTTTAATCTATTGAGACCACTGGTAATTGCAGATGTTGCTGCTCCATGTGGATGTGTTTTCACGGCTGTGATGGTGCTTCCAGGCATGTCAGGGGTGGAGGGGGATGGTGGATGTGTCTGGCTTTCCTCGTGATTGTATTTTCTTTTCCTGTTTTATTGCTTCGTTTATTATTTTAATCCATTGAGACCACTGTTAATTGCAGAGATTGCTGCTGCAGGTGACGGTGGTTTCGGGGATGCGATTGTATTTGGGTGCTGCCAGGCATGTCAGGGGATGAGGGAGATGGTGGCTGTGTCTTGCTTTCCTCGTGATTGCATTTTCTTTTTCTGTCTTATTGTTTTTATTTCAAATTTATTCAGATCAAATTCGGATTTTATCCGTTCCATTGACATGCCTAGTCGACATGCCTAGTCGACACTCTTTAACATTGCTTGGTCCATAATT
>BRYF01000006.1:2836998-2839498 GCA_030159135.1 Actinidia polygama
ATGAAGGAAACAAAAGACAAAAATACTGAAAGTGAACATGTCCTAAACGGGCATGCCGCAAATGCAAAATTTTAGAGAAAAAAATGCAAGACTTAAAATTAGGCCAAACAAACATTTGAAGACTTAGAGGTCAGCATATTCTCACAGTGAGAATCCCCAAAGTAATACAGCCCATCGCGCTCATATCGCTTGCTAAAAATCTTCTTCGAAATTCGGTCTTGCAAGAGACAACAATTAAATAAGAAGATAACAACACAATTGAAAGCTTTTACAAGATGACTAACAGATAGAAAGAGTAATATTGGGGAATAGATAAACATCACCCTTACGTTGGATGGTAGAGATAGACCCATCAGCAAGGTAAACGATTTGATGTATGGGAATGAGTGACGAAAAAATGGATAACTTACCAGTCATATCATCATTGGCTCCTGAATCCAGAACCCAAGTAGAATGGCCAGTCTTAGGATAAAAGGCAGTAGGAGTACCTGTAGCCAGAGTAGCCCGATGGGTGATGCTGAAGTAGGGAACTCAACTGAGACTGTAATTGGCCAAGCTGAGACTAAATATGAGATGGATTAGGGACATGACCAGGGGATGTATCCACAACGGTGGCAGTGCAAGGATGACCCTTCCCTCTGCGCTTAGAAATTTGCTCTCGTAATTCTGGATGGAGCTTAAAACACCGCTCTCTAATATGGCCAGTATTTCCACAGTATGAGCTTAAGAGCGAGGACTCGAGCCAGAGGAAGCCGGAAAAGCCATCTGATCAGCAATAGGGGATGGCCCAAAGGAGGTAGCAAACAAAGCCTGGAGTAGACGACGACGGCGCTCATCTCCATCAATAATAGCAAATGTCTTATATAAAGATGGTAAGGTGTAAAGATGTTAAGGGAGAAGTGTTTAAAAAATTGAATACGAAGAGATTCATGCTTAGACTTCAAACCCATCAAAAACTAGTATGTATGCTGACGGGCAAATTGTTGAGAGACAATGGTAGCAACCGCAGTAAGAAAATCACTCGAAGGCTCATATTATGCTAGTTCCTCCCATTGAGATTGAAGAAAGCCAAAATAGTCAGCAACAGAGAGTCCCAAGGTCTCCTGTGAAGCTCTAGCAATCTCCCGATACAACTTAAAAATCTGGAAATCATGGTGATCATGCACATACATCTGACTTAGAACAGTCCACAGACTATGAACAGTGTCATTATAAATGAACATGTGATAAATCCTTTCCTCCATGGAGTTGAACCACCATCCCAAGATAGTTCAGTTGTCAATATCCCACTGATAGTTCAGTTTTTACTATTTCCGTCAAGAAAGAGACAAAACGAACGAGACCAAACTGAAAAATTATTTCCTTTTAACAACACACTAGTGACACAATGGAAAAGTGTGTGTTGGGATAAGGAAAGATTTGGACGAGATGTGAGAGCAACTAGAGCCAAACAAGACTCGATGGTCTTCGAGGATTCAGGAATAAGAGAAGCCATGAATCTTTAATACTATGCACCAAAAGAGCCGAATATGGGACCACCAAATGACTTTTATATATATATATATAGCCAAACAAAGGGGCCCACGAGAACAGAGACCACACGCAATAACACAGATCAAGAGATCACAACAGAGATGCACGCAGAGATCACAACAGATCCAGAGACGCACACCTCAGCCACAGACCACCACCAATAGATCCAGAGCCCAAATCTCAGTCACAGACTACCAACAACAGATCCGGAGCCCAAATCCTCAGCCACAAATCACAACCATACGTAGACCAAAGGTACCGGCGTCTTTCGAAGGTTCGACAGGTGACGGAGAAGCCTGTCGCAGTTCTTGCGAGTGTCGGGGAAGCTTGTCGGAGGCCCGGCGAGGAACAACAGAGCCTGTCGGGGGCCAGACCAAGCAACGAGAATGCCAATCGGAGCGAGTAACGGCGAAGCTTGTAGGAGGTCCGGCGAGTGGCGAGGAAGCCTGTCGGAGTCAAATTGACCCTTAACAGGTGCAGATCGAGTGTCAGGTGATGCCAATCGGAGCCTATTGAACTCAAATTGAACCTTGACAGGTCCAGATCAAAAGCCTCAGGTGTGGGACAGCCTGAATCGATGTCGCTTGGACCTGGGTTGGTTTTGTCGGAGGTCGGATTCCTCTGACAATGATCGTTGAAGGTCATCTGACGATCGCTGTAGATTGATCAACGTACGGCGCGACGCAGGTTATGGAAAAAACTAGGTAGAGGAGAGGGGAGCATAAGTCTTGTAGATAGCATCTTTCTCCTTAAAACTCAGGTATTAAGGAGAGGGGAACATGAAACTTATAGATAGCTTAGAGGGGCCAGAATTGGGAGATGTGGGACATTTCAATACTCTCTAGACCACAACATCCGAACACTTGGCATGCTTGGCAACTAGCCCAACTTTTAACGACAGACCCTATCTTGCAGTAATACATCTTTCTTCTTAGAACCTAGGTATTAAGAAGAGGGGAACACGAGC
>BRYF01000006.1:2886998-2889498 GCA_030159135.1 Actinidia polygama
CGTGTTTGGGTGCTGTCAGGCATGTCAGGGGAGGAGGGAGATGGTGGCTGTGTCTTCCTTTCCTCGTGATTGCATTTTCTTTTTCTATTTTATTGCTTCATTTATTATTTTAATCCATTGAGACCACTGTTTATTGCAGAGGTTGCTGATCCAGGTGGAGGTGATTTCGGGGCTGTGATGGTGTGTGGGTGTTGCTAGGCATGTCTGGAGGAGGGAGATGGTGGCTGTGTCTTGCTTTCCTCGTTATTGCATTTTTTTTCCTGTTTTGTTGGTTCATTTATTATTTTAATCCATTGAGACCACTGATAATTGCAGAGGTTGGTGCTGCAGGTGGTGGTGGTTTTGGTGCTGCGATGGTGTGTGGGTGCTGCCAGTCATGTCAGGGGAGGAGGGAGATGGTGGCTGTCTTTCTTTCCTCGTGATTGCAGTTTTTTTTCTGTTGTATTGGTTCATTTACTATTTTAATCCATTGAGACTACTGATAATTGCAGAGGTTGCTGCTCCAGGTGGATGTGATTTTGGTGCTGTGATGGTGTGTGGGTGCTGCCAGGCATGTCAGGGGAGGAGGGAGATGGTGGCTGTGTCTTCCTTTCTTCGTGATTGCATTTTCTTTTTCTATTTTATAACTTCATTTATTATTTTAATCCATTGGGACCACTGTTAATTGCGGAGGTTGCTGCCCCAGGTGGCGGTGATTTCGGGGCTGTGATGGTGTGTGGGTGCGGCCAGGCATGTCAAGGGAGGAGGGAGATGGTGGCTGTGTCTTGTTTTCCTCGTGATTGCATTTGCTTTCCTGTTTTATTGCTTTATTTATTATTTTAATCCATTGTGACCACTGTTAATTGCAGAGGTTGCTGCTGCAGGTGGCGGTGGTTTCGGGGCTGAGATGGTGTGTGGGTGCTGCCAGGAGTGTCAGGGGGGGAGGGAGATGGTGGCTGTCTTTCTTTCCTCGTGATTGCATTTTCTTTTTGATTGGTTCATTTATTATTTTAATCTAGTGAGACCCATTCTTAATTGTAGAGGTAGCCTATAGGGTGGCAGTGGTTTCGGGGGTGGCTCACGAGGGCTGCAATGGTGTTTGGGTGCTGCCAGGCATGTCATGATAGGAGGGAGATGGTGGCTGTGTCTTCCTTTCCTTGTGGTTACATTATCTGCTCCTATTTTATTTCTTCATTTATTATTTTAATCCATTGAGACCACTGTTAATTGCAGAGGTTGCTGCTCCAGCTGGCGGTGGTGTGTGGGTGCGGCCAGGCATGTCAGGGGAGGAGGGAAATGATGGCTGTGTCTTGCTTTCCTCGTGATTGTATTTTATTTTCCTGTTTTATTGCTTTGTTTATTATTTTAATCCATTGAGACCACTGTTAATTGCAGAGGTTGTTGTTGCAGGTGGCTGTGGTTTCGGGGCTGCGATGGTGTGTGGGTGCTGCCTGGCATGTCAGGGGAGGAGGGAGATGGTGGCTGTCTTTCTTTCCTCGTGATTGCATTTTTTTGCTGTTTTATTTGTTCATTTGTTCATTTATTATTTTAATCCATTGAGACCACTGATAGTTGCTGCTCCCGATGGATGTGATTTCGAGGCTGTGATGGTGTGTCGGTGCGGCCAGGCATGTCAGGGGGGGAGGGAGATGGTGGCAGAGGTTGCTGTTGCAGGTGGCTGTGGTTTCGGGGCTGCGATGGTGTGTGGGTGCTGCCAGGCATGTCAGGGGAGGAGGGAGATGGTGGCTGTCTTTCTTTCCTCGTGATTGCATTTTTTTTCTGTTTTATTTGTTCATTTGTTCATTTATTATTTTAATCCATTGAGACCACTGATAGTTGCTGCTCCCGATGGATGTGATTTCGGGGCTGTGATGGTGTGTGGGTGCTTCCAGGCATGTCAGGGGGGAGGGAGCCATGGCTGTGTCTTTCTTTCCTCATGATTGCATTTTTTTTCCTGTTTTATTGGTTCATTTATTATTTTAATCCATTGAGACCACTGATAATTGCAGATGTTGCTGCTCCATGTGGATGTGTTTTCGCGGCTGTGATGGTGTGTGGGTGCTTCCAGGCATGTCAGGGGAGGAGGGGGATGGTGGATGTGTCTTGCTTTCCTCGTGATTGTATTTTCTTTTCCTGTTTTATTGCTTCGTTTATTATTTTAATCTATTGAGACCACTGTTAATTGCAGATGTTGCTGCTCCATGTGGATGTGTTTTCACGGCTGTGATGGTGCTTCCAGGCATGTCAGGGGTGGAGGGGGATGGTGGATGTGTCTTGCTTTCCTCGTGATTGTATTTTCTTTTCCTGTTTTATTGCTTCGTTTATTATTTTAATCCATTGAGACCACTGTTAATTGCAGAGGTTGCTGCTGCAGGTGACGGTGGTTTCGGGGATAATCGTATTTGGGTGCTGCCAGGCATGTCAGGGGATGAAGGAGATGGTGGCTGTGTCTTGCTTTCCTCGTGATTGCATTTTCTTTTTCTATCTTATTGTTTTTATTTCAAATTTATTCAGATCAAAT
>BRYF01000006.1:2929498-2941998 GCA_030159135.1 Actinidia polygama
TGGACAACATAATGGTACACCCATTTAAAAAGTAATAATAAAAATAATATAACGACACTACAAGGCTACAACATGAAATGAATAAAATAAAACTAACAATGATACCACAATTGGGCTACAACACAGATTGAATAAAACAATAGGAAATTTATTTCTACACTCCTTTGAGTGATTTCTACACTCCAAAATAAATAATTGGGTTGATTTCTACACTTCTATTTTGGAGTGTAGAAATTATTTTCCAAACAATATTTACACTCCTTTATATTATTCTTTATAAAATTTACAAAAAGAGTAGTAATACTATCTCAATAAGAAATGTGTCACCGATGTGTCATGATGGACCTTAATCTATAAGGGAATCTTAACAATGTGGGTAAGTATAAAACTTATAGAAAATTTACAAAAAAATATATAATTATATGGGATAAATTATATCTATAGGGGCAACTGATATTGTCTTGTCTTTTTATTTTGGTAGGTTACCATCCCTATTGAAGAAAAAATATTGCTCACATAGATACATGCTAATTATTCACATCAACCTCACTAGATTTCAGTTAAATTATAAGTAAAAAATATTTTTTTATTTTAGTTAGTCACTTTTTAACAATAACTCCATCAGCTTCTCTGTTAGAAAAATAGTAAAAAAATAGATACCAAATGAATAATTTATAGTCATTTTTGACTAGAAGTTGCAGTAAAGTTAGAAGTTTGGTTATTTTGGTCAGCCTGATATTGACAAATTTTTAAAAAATTAATAATTAAATTAGAAAAAAATAATATTTGTGTCCAATTTTTTGATTTTATATGCTAAATCAAATACAAGAGAATGGAAGCGATAAACATAAGAAATATAACAAGAAGAAAAAAAAAACTAGACAAGACTAACTCGACTTGGCTGTAATTGAAGAGGACTTATCGGATCAGATCTTTTGTTTTATATCTATATCTATATCTATATATCTATATATATATATATATATATATATATGAAGAACACTTCTCTAAAAATTTTCACCTTCTTCATACCATCATTCCCTCTACTATCACTCTTTCAATTTATATCAAGATACACCGATCACTCAATCGGATGCAATTTTGAGAGTTCGTAACAATCAACCTCCAGCTCCACCCATCTTGGATCACTTCATTCAGGAATTACCTGCGGCTTATCAGGATTTCATTAGTTACACTATTGACGTCTAAACTGATGGTCTTTGTGGATTTAAGGCGATAGCTGCGCAAGTCAGATATGATGAAGACGATTGGGCACATGTATGGATGAACCTGATTGAAGAGATTTAGAAAAACATAAACTTATACAATGTGCATTATCCAAAGTACAATTATGTAAACACTCTTCTACATTCACTTATTTTGTTCCAGCCTACGGCGCCAGAGGCATATTGGATGGACTCTATGGCTTTGGGAGTTGTCATCGCATCAAGGTATAACGTTGTACTGCATACGTTTGACACATATCATTTGAGTTGTTTTACTCACTTACCATTGAGATCCCCCCTTTCTGGTCCAAGAGCGCCGAGAAATAGCTATTGCTCGTATTCGAGTCAATCACTTCGTCCAAATTTTCTTACGCCATCATTACTCTGTACCACCCACCCTAGTGTGGTGACGACAACATGTATCAATCGGAGTTAGGGGATGGGTTGATAGTTATATAGTACGAATGAATTTGTAGTCAGAAATGATGGATGGAGGACCGGATGTCTCAAAGAGAGTTTGGAGGAGATATTGATTAAAAGTTATGTTCTTATGTAATATTGAATTTACTACTGCATTGATATGTTAAAAGTTTCTATTTTTCTTATGTATTTTTATGACAAATCAAACTACTAAAAAATGCATTGTTAATTTTCAAGAATAGTTTCAAATAACAAATTTGAATTTTTTGCTTTACTGTTTTCAAATAAAATTTATGTTAATTAGTTTTGCATTAAATTTTATAAATTGAGAAATTTTTTAAAAAATATTAAGATTTTTTATCCATATTTTTTTCTTTTATTAAAAATTGAAGGTGAGAGTAAAAAAAATTATAAAATTTGATTATAAATTTTTTTTAATATAAAAATACAGAAGGGAAAAGTAAAAAAAAATTAAAAAAAAATTGATCAAATTTTTTTTAATAAATAATCAGGAGATGATAGTATTAAAAGAAAAAAAAATTAATGAGAGAGAGAGAAATGAGAAGAAGGGTAAAATTGATAAAAAAAAATTAAGACTAAACGTCACATTATCACAACCCGTGTCAGGACGTGGGATTAAAGATTTTCTTAAAAATCCCTGCCTCAAAGCGAAAAGTAAAACGGACGCCGCGGGGTCACCGACTCGTACAGTGTCCTGTCTCAAGGTGAAAGTATGTGCGATGGTTGGGCCAAAAGTCAAATTGAGGGAAGGGGAAGGGGGGCCAGTCGTGGTGCTGGCGGTGTAGGGAGGGAGGAGAAGAGAGACAGATCTGAGAGAGGGGGGAGATCGGGTGAAAAAGGCAGAGAGGCTGAGAGAGAGAATGGAACATCGGGAGGGGCAGTCGCCGGCGAAGCTGGGGGAGTGAGAGAGAGATTTCCGAGAGAGGTCGAGAGGTGAAGAAGGTGCAGAGAGGGAGAGAGAGAGAGAGAGAGAGAGAGCACGGCCCACAAGGCTCGTGAGAGGGGTACAGAAAAGAAAGGAAAAAGAAAGGGAAAATGAAATTAAGAAAAAGAGAAAATTACAAATATAATCTTAGGATTTGATTATAAGAACAAATTAAATTCTAAAATTTTAACGGTAATAAATTAAATTTTTTAATTTTAATTTAATAATAATTTAAATTAGTATTTAATCTCCGTCGTCTACCTATTTTAATTTAGTAGCTAACATAATTAATTTGTTCTGGCCCAAATTGCACGTAAATGACTTCATATAGATAGTGCTATCCTCTTTTAAAGTTCTAATTGAACTAATTAATAAGACAAATTAAAGAGTTTAAATTTTTATATTTATTTAAATATATCAAATCCTTATGTCATTTTGGAATGAATATTAGTTAATTAGGGTTTTAAGAAGAGAAAACCTCTAATCATTTTGTTAACTCTAAGTAGATGAAAACTAACATATAATTTAAATTGTTATTAAATTAAAATTATAGAGTTTGATTTGCTACAATTAAAACTATAAAATTTAATTTGTTTCCATAATCAAACTTTAAAAAAAAAATTAAGCCAGGATTTTTTTTTTTTTTTAAGTTTTGAGTGTGTGATGTGAGGCTCCTCTGGAAGCTTTTTGGCCACAGAGGCGCCAAATTTTCCAGTACAACTTTTATTTTATAGCGAAGATTGTCTTAGTTGGAGACGTCTCGTTTGTAGCGATGTCAAAAACGCCATCGCCCGAACGATACTCAATCCAACCGAACTCAAAAGGAATAGGTTTAAACAAATTTTTTACCTGGCGGGTATGATACGTATTTTAAAACCGTTACTTGATCAATAGCGGACAGGGTACGGATTTTATAAGGATTTTGCCTGAAAAACTAAACCAGACCTGCACTTAATAAAAATTTACTATAACACCCCTAATTATTATACTAATTACACTTGTACCCTAATTTATATTTATAGATAAGCATTTTATTTAAGTTAGGGCTTGTAACTTGATAACTATTTAATGAATTTTCTCAAAAATTGCAGGGCGGGGCAGGGCCAGGGCGGGTAATCCGAAAACCTGTGAGGTGGGTGTGGAGGCTATGTAAATATCCATTCTGATTGCAAGTCAGGGTGAGTTTTTTAATGCTATGCAAGTTTCGGGTGCGGATTTTTGTACCGCCGCCCCGTGCCATCCCTATTCGTTTGCAAACGAAATCCTCAGGAAAATAAATTAAGCAAAGAAAAAAATAGAGAGGAAGAATCTAGGATAGATTTAGAACATGTAGTATATGAACGCAACCACCAGATTGTTCCAGATTGAGGGTCAGATTATGGACCAAAACTACTTAGAAAACTAAGATCAAACATAGACACACAACTTGAGAGAGTTGTTGGGACAACTCCACATTATTTAGTTTTACTTAGACCACCATGCATAGAGAGACAACTAATTGATGAACTCTCTAGGCCTTGAGATAAGCATCAAGATCTTGAAAGGTCTTGGCAGCGAAGTCTCTGATGAGATTTGGATCAGGAATCTCCTCACTTGCCTTCTGAAACTCACAGTCCCATTTCACAGAGCTTCCCTCTCCCTTGGGGCTCACCACCAGTGTGGCCTTGAAGTTCTTGTAGAACTTGAGGAGGTCTCCATCAATCACACTGTATGAGAGTGTCTTCTTCTCTTCATCAACTGCTTCAATCTTTTCCTTTGTGAATGTCACAACTGGTGACCCCGCTTCACAAAATTAACCACCAACATTTGATTAGCTAGTTATGGTTAAAATGTTCAAGTTCTTTGTGAGAGAAATGGAAAAGGAAAGGTCGTATCCAATGTACAAGGCTCCAATCTACTACTCGTAGCATTGAATTGATAGAAAGGTGCATAACCTAATTGGTCTTCTCACCATATAAGGCTCAAATTAAAACATGCCAAATTCTTAAATAATCAAAAAACAAAGAAAAAAATATAAACGAGTTTGCGATATCATTCTTTAGAAAGGGATCCTCTCTCCCTTAGTTTTTTTTGTGCCTTTCTTGGCATGTACTCTCAGTTGCATGATCTCGCTTCAAAATTCGTGTACGTTGAGACTATCACATATCGTGTAATTATAAGTGCATTGGATAGCTAGACATACAGAATTTTGGAAATTAAGCACTGTTAATCCTTTAATCGGAGTTGAGAATTTGGTATGTCCAATAAAAAAATTGAATGTCCAAACAACTAATTACTTCTTAGTAACTAATTTTTTAAAAAGTGATCCTCTCTCCCTAAATCTCTTTGTCCATATGTTAATAGCGTGATCTTGCCTTAAAATTCGTGTGTTTGAGATTTCCACCCATCATACAGTCGTAAGAGCATTGAAGCAGAGAATTTTGAATATATGAATGCCCAAACCAATAGTTAATACTAATAACTTAATGAAATAGTAAATTTAATTATACCTTCAGCAAAATGGACCAGCCTAATAGAGCCCACAGATTTGCCATCCCCTTCAAGCACTTGGATGTCCTTGTACTCATTAGGCAAGACCTTGGGAAAGAGTGTTGTGGAGTCCCTAATGCCCTGCCAGAACTTGTCTGCTGAGCTCTTCAGCTCCACCTCTACATCAAGCTTTCCAGGGGCAGCCATTGTGTGTGTGTTTGATGTATGTATGTATGTATGTATGTATGATGATGAAGAAGAGAGAATTAGAATGAATTGTATTGAGAAACTAGAGAGAGTCATGGGGTGTATATATAGTGGTTTAGTGCTTTGGTTTGGGGGTGAGGCCTTTAAAATTCATTTAATGATACCTCACCTGCCTTCTGCCAATCAGCCAAATGCCATGAAAGATGACTAGTGTCACGTGTGGACAGAAATTATCTGGTGTTCCCAGAACATCACTGTGATCGTGTACTCGCTCAATAATATTAAGAACCATGTTTATACTTCGTTAGAAGAAAAGGAGATAAGGTAGGCAAAATGCTCCAACGGATGAGCGCACGCTGGTCCTGAGCTTTTTTGGGGCACAAAGAGAGCTCGTAAGATGGTACATTTATATATTTTCTCATACAAATTTAAGAAAGAAATCATCTTCAAAAATATATTAATACACGAGTTTTAAAAAATAAAATATAGTTTTGTTGCTTCATATTTAAAACAAATACAGTTCATAGAAAAATAAAAATTATAATACAAAAAATTTGGACTAGTTGCAATGAAGTATAATTTACATATTATTATTTCTCATTTTTAGTTGGAAGGATATGAATTAAATAAGCTTGTAATCACATAAGGAAGTGTGGGGTAGGGGGGAGAGAAAGGAAATACGTAGACATCGACGGTGATTGGCTAGTTGGTGCTGGTGGAAAGGGTTGCCGGTCAAACTTGCTAGTGAGGAACATTAAAAAATATCGGTCAGAATTGTTCTAGGACGGCTCTCTGAATGTCGAGTTAGTGACCAGAAACGAAGAGAGAGAGAGAGAGAGAGAGAGAGAGAGAGAGAGAGAGAGTATCATTTGTCAAATAGAAATTTGTACTTGTGAGAGAGAAAGGACTTGGCTTTTTATAGTGCAGCTTGATACGTGCATGTACGATCCGACTGCCATGTGAGTGAGCAAAATGCAGGTCAGTTCGTGTCTGTACACGCTGACTGTCATGTCAGTGAATAGGAAACTGACGCAATCATGCCCCTGAGTCATGGTTGGTAGCTAGCCTATCACATCCTCGACGTCTAGACCCAAGCGTGTGGATGACAAAGAAAACATGTCGTGTATGTTACCCTCTAACTTTGACGTGCCTTGGGAATCTCCGCATGCTTGCGTGTATCGACCGAGTGAAACTTGCTAAAAAGCGACAGTTCGGCGGCGGCGCTAGCCTGAGCTCGATCAAAAGTGAAACATGATATTTTATCCTTCAACAGGAAGCTAATTTATTTTATCTTTCTTATAAAATGATTGATCAAAGTTTCGTCAAGTTAATTTGGTCCTTCATCAATAAAAAGTTGCTTTGAACATACAAACTCTCACACGCACTCACTTTCCTGTCGTGGCCTTGCATACCTTATTTGAAATAGTTTGTAAAATTGTGTACAAATTATGTATGCGGATGACAACGGGTTAGTATTATAACCCCGCAACTGAAACCTCATACCATCGCACCCGACTCTCATGGGTTTTTGGATCGCCCACCCAGCCCTGCACTTTTTTTTATCAATAAAGAAAAAATTTGTTTAATAGTTACAAAGTTACAAATTAAACCCTAAGCTAGTATATATATATATATATATATATATATATATATATATATATATACTAGGGTATATCCGTATAAGTGTAATTAGTACAATTACTATAGATATTATAATAATATTATTGAATATGCATCGATCAGGATTCGGGCAGGATTTTTGTAAAACCTGATACCTTACCTGCCGGATAAAAAATTTGTTTAAATTTGCTTCTTTTGTTTTTGGGTGGATTGGGTAAGGGGTATTCTGTTAGAAATTTGGTGTGAATAAAGCCCCAAAAGTGTTGGCTTTAACAGCTCACAATTTGGAACCGTTAAGTAGCTCGAAAGGGTGGCCTTTTTAGTAGCTTTTAAGTGAGTTGTTACAGGTGGTTAATGGAAGCAGTTTTTTGTAATTACTGCAGGTTGTTATAGGTGCTTAATTGCAGCAGTATTATTGTTAATTACTGCAGAATTTCTACAGCCGTCTTTTCTCCTTTAAAAAATCAAGTTTCATGTATTGAGAAATACAAGAAAACAACTTAATTTCTTGAGAGAGACACAGACATATGCTTAATTAGTTCGTCAATGCTGCTTTGGAGATATTCTTACGCGGTTCTAGCCGTTTTATCCTGGAAGGAAGACGTCGACAAAATCTTACAATACCCTCGGTAAGCGGCTAATCTTTCTTAAAGAAACTGCGATTGCAGGACGCGGCTCTGTTTGTATTTCTTTTATTTAGTTTATGCATTTCAGTTTCTATAATTTTACGTTTCTGATTGAATAATTTCCTCAACCGGTTAAAGGATATATTTTCAATTTATATTTTAGCAATGAAATTATTCAGCATATTCCCCCTAAAACATCATTAATAGAAGCTAAAACATTATCATCAGAATAATTTCCTAAAATGGCTATGCCTTATGGCATAAGTTTGGAATTTGGAAATCACTATCACTAACTTTGATCATTGATGGTGTTGACATAGTCGTATGAATATATTCCCATCTTTATCCTCAAAATTATGACCGCATTTTTTAAAGCAAAAGTGCAAATCCAGAGTGAGTAGGTAAGTGGGATGGCAGAAATTTATGACCTCTGGGGTCACCATTTAATGAGAGGGTAGATGCTGATTAAAATGCCGATAAAGTAGTTATAGCATCTCTATCCCAACTCCATTTTGAAGAAACGGAGATGGAAATCACTGCAACCTTATTCCAGTTGGAGCCTCTATTTTAGAAACTCTTATTTGGATCTCTACATATTTGGATATTTTTGGAGACCCATTTTCCAAAATGGAGATTTTTACAAATTCCAACTTTACCCCTTTTAACACTAAATTTTAATACCTAACATATTCTTTGTATTTTATGATGTATTTTTCATAAAATGCATATAAGTTTTAGTACGCAATCCCAAATGTTATATAATCTATTCCATTGAAAAGATATCGACAATATCTTTAAAATAAGATTAATATTGAATATATTTAAATATAATTACGAAAATATAATAATTTGATTTTTAGGAGGAGTTAGTTATGTAATTAAGTTTTTAATAAAAATAAAAAAAAATGGAGGGAAAATGGGGGAGTGGTAGAGTTTTGAAAGGAAATGAGAGTTTGTAGAAAAAATGGAAATACAAATAGAGATTTATGGTTGGAGGACATGAATAGTGTGAGCCTCTAACTACACTTTTTGAGTAAAAAAAAAAATTGAGTCTCTAAAATGGAGACTTGGGTTGCAGATGCTCTTAGTTACCACTAACATAAGTAGAAATACTTCCATGTTTGGTTGTTGTTTCAAAAGTACAATTTTTTGGAATATTTTTCACAAGCTACTTTCATTTTAAAAAAAATGTTAACCACAAACCAATAAATAGGAGTGATCTCTGTTCGATTCGGTCATGTTTATGACCAAATCGTAAATCGAACTATGAACAAAGTATTAGTCTTTTTTTGAACCGAATCAAACGGAACTGTGAATGATAGTGAATCAAACTGAACAGAATCGTGAATAACCAGATGTGTGCGTAAAATAAACACATTAGCGAATCAAACTAAATCGAACCGTGAATAATCAATAGCTCACGGTTTAATTCGGTTAAAATCCGTTGTTCGGACCGAAAAACCACAAATCAAACCATGAACTATCAGCTCAGTTTTTTTTGAACCATGAACCGAACTGCATGGAAAAAAATAAAACGAACTAGGTTTCGCGGTTCTATATGTTGTTTTGCTCACTCCTACCAGTACTAAGATGGTTAAGGTGAAAAAGGTGCATTAAAAAATATACAAAATGTATAAAAATATATACAAGTGTATTGAAATGTGTGATCAAAAGTGTATTGAAATGCTACTTTTTGTCATTTTATGCTCTTTAATCGATGCCCAATGAGTTGTGATTAGTATTAGCTTTCTGAAAATAAAACTCTCATTTTTTTTTTCAAAAATTAATTTCTACAATCTCCTTGTCACAAAAATACACTTTATTTGTTATTTTTATTATGTGAAATTATATATATATATATATATATATATATATATTATATTTGTGCAAAAGAGAAGTATAAAAATTATCTCCCTCCAAGAATTGTAAATGTTTTTCATAGAAATAAATTATTTTTTGAAAAAACAAAAGTCCATAACTAGCTCTGCATTAATAGCGGCGGCCAACCAGATAATACATCCACAAATACAGTATGATTTCTTTAAATTAATACTTGATAAATTAATATTTTCTTTAAATAATAAAATTATTTGGTCCTGACTCGGAACCAACGTGCTAAATTAATAATCTCAATAAAATTATAAGATAATACATTTTAAATATTTTTTTTTGTATTTTATATATTCCAAATATTTTATAAATTACTTACCATAAACAATAAGGGATTGTGTTAAATAATGTTTGTTTTGATTCAAATACATTGTATGCACTTGTTTAAAATAAGTTGAATGCATTGAATCTATATGGTACATAATTCAATAAATTCTTAATTTATTAAATATATCTTATAGTAATTTGAATCTTAATTTGGTCACTTAGTGAGATAAATCGAATCGATCGAAACTTAATAAGTGAATAAATATAATATATTTATTGTTAAGTCAAAAAAAAACTAAAATTATCTTTATAAATTAATAATTAATAATTTATCAATAAATTGATATATCGTTAAATTAATAAAATTTAAGTAGTCCAAAGTTATTAATTTAAAGAAATTATGTTGGTGTTTGTTCGTAGGCCTATTGATGATGTCGGTGCATGCCCCTTCAATGATTTAGACTATTTCTATAATTTCTATTTTTTTTTTTTTACAAAATGAGTCTTAAAATATAAAAAAAAATCTAATTTGAGAAAGAAAAAACACTAAAGACAAAAAAAAGTCAATGATACTCGGACAAATTAGCTAAAAAAGTCAATTGTTTAAAGAGGATTTTTTTTTCTAAAATTGAACAAGATTTTTATATTTTCAGATTCTTCTCATTAGGAAGAAATGAAAAAATATAAAAATTTTATTAAATGGTAAAAAAAATCATCAAAACGAAAAAACTCAAAACGAAAAATAGCTATAAAAAAAAAACGAGACCAAACTGAGCCTATTTGTGGGTGCAATTGCAAATGTATTGAAACATCTTAGCATTAACGACCCACCGCCAAGTACCGCCAAGTGAGTAGTGGTTAAACCATTAGTTATTTCACAACAAGCTCCATAAAACGCTACCAACGAAATTGGTGGTTGACTTAGTAGAAGGGCCAAAGTATCCAATGGCATTAGTCAAAGTGAAATGTGAATAGGAATGTCTGGACATGGACAGTCATTCCTTGGGCCTAAACCAATAAGAACCATGTTATTTTAATTTAATTTTATTATTGGTCCTTATAGTTTGATCAAATTTTCACTCTGATTTGATGATTTTAATTTAAATTATTAGAATCATGTTGTTTTAATTTAATCAAGCACTTTCTTCGCATAGAAATCCTTAATGGATATATATATGAAAGGACTACATTAAAATTAGATTGAAACTATATGATTCTGACTTTAACTTGATTGAAACTGTAATCAAACTACAAAGACCAATAATAAAATTCATCCCAAAATTTATAATGCAGTGATGATGTGGCGTATATTTTTGGTTTTTTGTATTTTAAACTTTAAATTTATGTATCCATTTTATGTGAATATTTGTTTTTAATAAAAAATATATTTTTGAAACGTACTCATAGAGATTTATTAATTAAGATCCATATTGAATATAAAATTATGTAAAATAAAAAAAAGTACAAATTTTGGTATAATTGGTACAATTGTCCAAATTTGGTATCATTGGTGCAAGTGTGGAAATTTTGGTCCAATTGTATAAAATTTGCTACAATCGGGCAAATTTCTCTATAATTGTACAAATTTTGGTCCAAATACTATGCAAAACTTATCTCAATTGGTTCAAATTTTGTACATTGGTCAAAGTGTGCAAGTTTTGTACCAATTTTGAATTTTTGGTCCAATAGTGCAAATTTTGAACCAATTGCGATTTTTTGGGTCCAATAGTGCAAATCTCTATTTTAGAAACTAGAGAGAGACATGATTTGTATATATAGTGGTATAGTGCTTTGGTTTTGGGGCAGAATCGGTGAAAAATATCTACAGTACATACCGTGTATACCATAAAATATTACGATCGATTGTGGTGAATATGTTACGTGTGGTGTATATGTTAAAAATAGCTATAAAGATTGTTACGCATCATTGTGATGAATGTTATTACCTATTATGATAAATAAAAATTTTAATTTTTTGTTATAATATGTTATAATGAATGTTACGACCCAATATGATAATGTTATACCTGAGCAATGAACACACTATATACATCATTTTTTAGAGTGTGTATTGTACTTGGCCACTCCCAGAATCGGTAGATGCCAATTTGTGATTTAGTTTAATTTATTGTTTAATTCAAATGAGACCCATTTCATCGTTTTTCTTTTCTTTTCTTTTCTTTTCTTTTCTTTTCTTTTCTTTTTTCTTTTTTTTTTAAGATAACAAGGAAAGAGAAGGGGAGGCAGACAAAAAAAAATAGAAAACAAAAACACTAAAAATTACATAAAACTCCTATCTAGACTCATCTTTTGAACTGTTTTACAATATCGAAGGTACTATAAAAATGGACTAACAGCAACTCCAATCGGCTAGGCATCTTTCTTTCTCGGCCAAAATAGCTAGCAAAACGCTTAAAATCGTTCTCTTTGTTAAAGCCAAAGGTTCCTAAGCATTATTAATTCAAACAGAAGTATCAACAGGGACTTGTTTTTTATGCCTCTTGATGAATTCAGTGCATGCTTCTTCAATGCATTAGACAATGCTACCGAACGAAATTAATGTATCATCACATGATGAGAGTGGTTAAGTACTAGAAGTAAATATTGTTTGACCAGAGAACAATCATATGATGGTATTTTAATAAATAAAAGTAATCTCTATAGTTATTCTGTTTCAAAATGAAAGGTTAATATTTAACAACATTATACTGCAAATAAATTATGTTCAAATTTTCTGGTTGTATATTATTACTCGCATATAAATTATATTTTGGTATCCTATGATGTAGCGCTGCAAGTGACAGCAACATCATCAAGATAGTATCTCAT
>BRYF01000006.1:2959498-2961998 GCA_030159135.1 Actinidia polygama
GACTATACAAATAGACAGAAACAATCATTAAAGCCTAGCCTAAAGTTAAGGAGGCTGCTTAACACTCCCCCGCAAACTGGACGGTCTATGGAGTATGAGTTTGGACCGCAAAAGCTTAAAGCGTTGCTTGTGCAGCCCTTTAGTGAAGAGGTCAGCATTTTGATCGACGGAAGGAACAAACTGCACATGATGACTACCAGCACGAACCAGTTCCCGGATGAAGTGATAGTCAAGCTCGATGTGCTTGTTGCGAGCATGAAAGATCGGATTGGATGCCATGGGTGGTGCTTAGATTATCACACTAGAGTGTGACAAGAGCAGAGTGTGGAACATGAAGCTCATGGAGAAGATGATGAATCCAAACCATTTCAGCGCAGACCCGGGCAAGAGAACGATACTTGGACTCAGTACTCGAGCGGGAGACAATAGGTTGCTTCTTGGCACTCTAGGAGATGAGATTAGGACCCAAGAAAACGCAATAACCAGAGGTACAACAAAGGCAATGTCAGGTCGTGTCACTGTCAGATACTGTAATGATCCAACCAGGCGTCGATACTCAATCAAATCTGAGAGTGGATCACCCTCATGGGAAGAGAGCTGAGTCTTAGCACACACAGGTGTGCTGCAAGGCTTGCACTCAGCCATAGAACTATGATGTAGAAGATCAATAGTTTATCGAGTTTGAGAGAGGTGAATGCCAAAGTGTAGAGAACTCACCCCAATCCCAAAGAAGTAGTGAAGAGGGCCAAGATCCTTAATCTCGAACTCAGCACCCAGAGTGGAGATAAATGTGGAAAGCAATGAGGTGTCAGGCCCCGTGAGAATAATATCATCAACATATAACAGAAGAATCATCACCTAAGAGGAATGTCGAAAAACAAACATAGAGTGATCATCCTGACTCTGATTGAAGCCATACTAGAGAAGAAATGAGCTAAGTCGCTGGACCCATGCCCGGAGAGCCTATTTGAGACCATAGATGGCCTTTTGAAGCTGACAAACATGATGGGGATGTTGAGAATCTACAAATCGTAGAGGTTGAGTCATAAAGATAGTTTCCTTGAGAAAACTATGAAGATAGACATTCTTAACATCCAATTGTCGTAAGGACCATCCAGAGGAGACAGCTAGACTGAGTACATTGCGAATAGTGGTAGGCTTAACCACTAGACTGAAGGTCTCATCATAGTCCAAATCATGCTACTGATGGAAGCCCTTGGCCACAAGAAGAGCTTTATGGAGCTCGATAGTACCATCAGCTAACCGTTTCACCTTAAAAACCCACTTGCAACCCACAGTATTCTGGTGCGAGGACAGCAGAACAAAAATCCAAGTTTGATTTTTAAGGAGAGTGTTAAACTCATTAGCCATAGTAGAACGCCACTCAGGAAACCGCATAGCCTGAGAAAAATAGGTAGGTCCTTCACTGGAGGAGGAAAACTGAGTAGTCAGAGCACGTGGTAATGGATAGCGCATAGTACCATCGATGCGAACCAGAGCTAGTCAAATCCCATCACGAAGACGGGTCACCATCGAATGTAGCAGTTGAGTGGGTGTAGAGGAGCCAAGGTCAAAAGAATATCCATCGGAACCAGGGTTTGCAGTGGCAGGTGGAGAGCTGGGAACAAACTGAGAATCGGATGGAAGATCAGCAGGAGCAGTCATAGTTAGCTGGCGACGTTGATAGTGAAGCGGCAGCGGCTCAATGTGTCCTAGGGGTGGAACTGTAGGAGAGACAGAAGAAGCTGGCAGATGAGGAGGTGTCTGTGGTGTAGGAGGGTTATGAGAGCACTTACATGTGGCTGTAGGCGGAAGAACTGGCACAATAGCAATATCGGAAGTGGCTGGAGAACCCTAAGAAGCATAAGGAAAAGAGGTCTCATCAAAACGAACATGGCACGAAATGTATACTCTGCCAGTGTCAGGATCCAAACAGCGATAACCCTTGTGCTGAGAATTGTAGCCTAGAAACACACATTCAATAGATCTTGGCAAAAGTCTGTTAGTAATATATGCACCTAAATGAGGATAACGTGCACACTCAAAGACACGGAGGTCGGAATAACAAGGTGAACACCGAAACAAACGAGAGAAAGGAGAATCCCACTGAAGAATAGGAGTGGGAAGATGGTTAATGAGATGCAATGGAGACAACTTCAACCCAGAGGTTAAGCAAGACATGACCAGAGAGGAGAAGAGTACGTTCCATTTCAAAGATATGACAATGGAAAAATGATAATGAATTCCAAGGGAATTGCAAAGAGTTAAGGTCGGTATGTTGACATATTATGTGTCGCCATCACTCTGAAGATTCTTGAGAGAACTAGCAAAGTGTTCTTTTATAAAGGCAAGAAATGTCTAAAAGTGGGTTAGAACCTCTGATTTGCGACGCACGGGGTACAACCAAGTATATCGAGTGTAGTCGTCTGTATAAAGCACATAATATTAAATCCAAAGACAGAAGGAACAAAAAATTGTGATACATCAGAATGAACTAAAT
>BRYF01000006.1:3026998-3031998 GCA_030159135.1 Actinidia polygama
ATATGCTCGCAATTATCAGATCCATAAACCATAAGCCACTATGGCTATTTCAATCTAGTTCAACAATGTTCATGAGATTGTGTGTGTGAAAGAGGATTACATGATCATGCATCCAAATCACATCAAGAACATCAAACCCTCAACCTTGAAGTATCGTAGTCATGAACTAAGGAGAAGTCAAACCAATATGATTTCCATATGATATTAAATTTGAAATTGTACACTCCCCCTCAATGTATTAAATGGAGTGCCAACCTTATATCATAATCCCAATTTATAGGATTGCAAAAGAAATGTGCCATCGTCGGCGACTTTCACACTCTTGAGCATGGTAGCCATCTCCACCCCTACTTCCTGTGGTTAACGGTGGATATTTTGTTATCCGGACATGGAAGCTTTCTCCAAAATCTCAAGGGTAGCATTTTCCTTCAATCTTATATATACACACACTAGGAGGGAGAGGAAAGCATAGGATTTTTTCAATTCAAGATCATTGGCCAAGCTATTATTGTGGTCAATCTCACTATCTCATTAGAAGATAGAGTCAAGACAAGATGATATAACAAGAGTAAAATGGATAGACACAAGATCAAATTCTCCTCTAGTGCAAAATAATCTCAAATGTGCACAATGACTAGTATGAAAGAAACAATAAACCCTCAAACAAGATTACTATGTAAGCAAATCATCAAGAAGAGCTCAAATCATACCAATTTCAAAAACCATAGCTTTATTAACCAATTAATCAATGCTTCAAAATCCAAATCCTAGATTCTAAGCATGCATTCAATTGTTCATCAAGTTCATTGTTTTTCTTTGTTAATTCATTAGATGCAACAATAGGGTCATTTTTTTTCTTTTCTCACAAGGAAAGTTTTCAACACAATGTGACCGTATGTGTCTTCAATTGATCAACAAGAGTTGAGCTTTCTAAGCTCTAATTTTAAATTCTCATTCTTGTTTTTACCCAACTTGACCTTGTTCAACAATTTCACATTTACCTTCATCATTTTCAAGCTTTCCTTGTAAAGCTTTTCATAAGCTTGTTGCAAACCCTCATCATTTTCTACTTCTTCACACTCTCGTGATGAATCCATTGGACAACAAAAACTGTCAAAGATCCACTCGAGAAAATGAATTCAACAACACAAATGAGCAACTAGCTATGATACCATTTTGGAAGAAAAAACTAGCTTTGTTAACCAATTAATCAATGCTTTAAAATCCAAACACTAGATTATCAATACGCCCAAATTACCTAACTACAACATTTCATAAGCAATATAACAAACACTTGGTGAATGATACAATCAAGTGAGATTTTAACCAAGTGGATCAACAATCTCAATCTCTAATCTAATTGATTCTCATCCAATTCAACAATTATCAAATTTAAAGTGGGAATTGAAAGTTCAAGAACGTAAATGATATGAGGATCTACATGGAAACCCCTATGTAGAGAAAAATCACGGGAGAGAGACAGATAAGGATGGCAATTTGCTCCCCCCGCCCCGCCCCGCCCCGCTCTTCGCCCCGATCATGGTGAATTTTTGGAGATTTTTTGGAAATCGGGGATTAAAAAAAATTCGGGGACGATTTTGTTCCGCCCCGCCCCAATCCCCAAAATTTTTTTCCGAAAATATTAAAATTAAAAGTAAAGGGTACAAAATGATAACATGATCAAAGTGAAGAGGTGCAAAGTGAAATTAACCTTATATAAATATTCTTACTATTAAACCTAATACCCTAATCCCGTTTCAGAGAGAGAGAGAAGGGGTCTAGGCGGAGATTCAGGTACCCTCCGGCGCTGGAGGTTCGATTCAGGCACTAGAGGCTTCGATTCAGGCGATGGAGGCTTTGATTCAGTCACGGATCGACAGCAAGGAGGTGGAGTTCTAGACCCAAGTTGTGGAGATCGCCGGCAAGGAGGTCAAGGCCCAGATCTGGAACACCGTCGGCCAAGAACGATTCTGAGCAACGAGATGTCCGCCTCTCTCTCTCTTCTATTTATTTTTTTTTATTTTGAATTTATTTCGGGATTCGAATTTGGGGTGGGGATCCCCGGTTGCTGTTAGGGGCGGGGATGGGGGGAAAATAAATTCCCCGTCGGGGATCAAGGCGGGGATGGGGATTAAAAAAAAATCGGGGATCGGGGACGGGAATACCAACCTCCGACCCCGCCCCGCCCCATTGCCATCCCTAGAGACAAAGAAAGAAAATCAATAATCACCAATGAAGTATACAACAAGATCTCACCTTAACCCTAGTGAATCCATCACTCTCATCGAGCTCGTCTTGAAGTCGAATTCACGTTAAACTTTAATTATTTTGCTTTCCGCTTATCCAAGTACCTCGAATCCACATAACATCTAACGTATCTAACACTTTCCTTGAATCGCCTCAATGACTTCGACACATTTATTCAAGGATATAATTAAATTAGCTCTTGAGAATTAATGAAGCAATATGATCAATGGACACCCTTGGCACACTAATTGAATTTTTGATTTTTGCATAAAGGACACCGAACAAATGGATTCTCATCTAAAAAAACTCAATTGGTAAAATAAAACAAAAATACAAATAATAAACCAAATCAAACTAAACTAAGTATTTGTCACAATCAATTGGGGTTGATTACATGAAACCTTTTACACTATTGTGCTATGTCAATGGTCAAATATTGACTGAGATCCAATCCTAACATATCAATTTTTACTACTGCATCCAACATCAAATTTGTTATACCCCTCCCTCTAGTGTTGTCATTACCAATAATCATATCTTCTAGTGTTGTCATTACCAATAATCATATCACTTCGCCTTACTACCGCATCAATAGGTGATTCATGCATTTTATTGCTATTTATCAGTATATTTTTCTCATACTTTAGTATATTTGCGTATATTATTTGTTCTACATAACTGTTGTTTGACGCAAGTGTGTTTAACTATTTTGTAGGTCTAATAGAGCATAAAGAAGTTCGGAAGAAGTGAGGAATCGAGCCGAGAATGATTTGGCGTTGGTTGCACTAAATTTAAGAATTTTTCCAAGTGTATCGGTTGAACTTTTTGCTTCTTCCGGTTGAAGATGAGCAAAAGCAAAGATCAACAGTATCTAACTGATTGAGCCTCTATGCTCAACCGGTTGAATGCAAGCAGAAGCCTCAAACATATATTCTCAACCGGTTGAGCTCAATCATCAACCGGTCGAACTGAGAAGTAGAGGATGAACAGGGCAATCCTTTAACCAGTTGAGCTTTCTGCTCAACCGATCGAACTTGGAGGAAACCTATCTATGAAGGAAGCAAGCCCAACCGGTTGGGCCTATTGTTCAACCGGTTGAAGAAGGATATGGAACACCAAAGTCAACATAAAAGGCTAGTTTTCAATGGTGTTTTAGTCATTTCACTCCTACAACTTTCAAAACCTATATATATGGAGGGAATCTCAGCATTGAAGATAACTTTAGACCCAAGTTTGGGAGAATTCTTAGTCTTGAAGAATCTTCTCTCTTTCTAGTACTTTACTTTTCCATTTTCCTTAGTTCCAAAATATAGTTTTAGTCCTAGCTTTAATAGAGTAGAAATGAGGAAGAAGAGCACTTGTTTTTGGAGTTGGAGCTTGTAATTCTTATTCTACCTTTGCAACAATTTCAATGGTTTAAAGTTTACTTAGATTTCAAATTGGATTTTAATTATGCTATTGAATTATCATTTGTCTTTCATTCTTGTTGTTAATTATTTTAGTTTAATGATTAGTATTTCATGTGTGTTTGAGTTTTTCTCACCCATGGAAGGTTAGATCCATTGGTTTTGTCCGAGGACTATGTTTTCCTACAAATCTTAGTATAAATTGACTTCTTCTCTCTTTAAATGATTTTAATACTTATTTTAGGTTGATTAATGGTCTTCTTAAGATCAAAACTGATAATCAACAAGAATAAATACCCTTAATATAGAGGCCACACTAAAGATGACTCGAGATGCTTATCCTTATCTTACTATGGACTGATAATGGAAGACCTTAATTTTTTTATAAAATTCATCTCCTACTTAGTTTTGTAAAAGGAGGATCACATTATACATCACATGTATAAAATAAAATCTCACTGCCCATGTTCAACCTTTTGCAAGTTTAATCGGTCGAGAAAAAGGTTGTGCTGAATTAACTTCATCAGAATCATCACGCTGCTTCGTTCGACCGATCAAAGGAAAAACTCAACTGGTCGAGCTTCAGCAGATTCATCAAATTGCCTCGTTTGATCGGTTGGAGAAAAGGTTCAACCGATCAAACTACTACAAAATGATAAAATAGGGCAGAACATATGATCACAGTCTATTCATGGATCATTATTAATATTTGTTGTGATCTATATCATTAAATATTATCCTAACATGCATCATATATTAATATAAAAGTGCAAAATAACAAATAACTCTATTTCTCTCTCATGGTAAAGCCTGCAAACGAACTAAAATCATGTTAAATCTAGGATATTTTCCATAGTCCATCTTCATGCACCATCTAAGAATATCCATCGATTCTCCATTAGATCTTGAATCCTTCGGTCTTCAAGGAATATAAATATTACAATAAAACCTATACCCATATGTGTGGGCGTACATCAAGATCTAAAATTAATAAAATTAGGAAAACCAATGGCACTTGCCCTTTTATGAAAAATTCAAGTTCATTACTCTTTACAAGCTCCAAATGGCTAACCATGAGAGATATAGTACAAATCATTATATCATGAACATGAATCATATGCATACTAATATACAATTAAATAAAATTCTTGTATATTAAAAAAATAAGATTTAATTATTATTGACCTAGAACTCATATCCAAACCCTTTTTTTAAGATTTAAAAAAAATTAGAATTGATTCTCTTCTATACAATAAATTATTGGATCCCAACTACTGATAATATAATTTGATATAATCAACACACATGCATAAAAAACTCTCGTTTAGTTGATGATCTATGAATAGC
>BRYF01000006.1:3099498-3106998 GCA_030159135.1 Actinidia polygama
TTATTTCATAGTGGGGTCCTTGACAAACCACCAAATTGGCCAATTGCCAAACCATTCCTTGGTGGGCCCATAACAATTTAGTACCATACATCGCTATAGGACCCAAGACCGTCAGAAAATTCTTATCCCTATCAACCCACGAGACAACCTAATCGTCTTAACACACATGAAAGAGCCGATAATGGACCATTTTCATAGTCCTGAAATCAAAATAGACTAAGGAGGAAACTGTACTCAGGACTTGTTTGGGCAAGCTAAATTAGCCCAAATTAGGGGTTTCACTAAAAAAAAAAAATGGTCCGACACAGTTAATAGGAAGTTCATTCAGTTATCCCCAAACCGAGCCTATAATTGAACAGAACGAACCTGAATGGGCAAAGCATCCATATCTGCTCTGAGAGCAACAAACGGTGGCGAACCGGACCCAATAGTGGCTACAACCCCGGTTTTAGCCACCGGCCACCGGTACTTGACCCCAAGCCGGTCCAGCTCCCGCCTGATGAGCGCGCTGGTGGCGAATTCTTCGTTGGCAAGTTCTGGGTTCTTGTGAATCTCTCTCCTTATGTTCTTCATCCAATTCACCGAATTGGGTTCATGAGCCAACCCAAGTATGGGGTCCATAAATGACGAGCTCTGATAAGATTGTGTTGAAGAATGGAAGCAATTTTGATCCAAACATGGCTTTAGATGGGTCTGGCCGAGGCAGAGATGTGTCATGAGTGCCATAGCAGTGGATAGGAGCAGAATAAGTTGGGGATGGTCCATTTTCTTGCACTCTCTCTCTCTCTCTCTCTCTCTCTCAATCTATGTATTTATATGTGTGTGTCATTGCTGGAGGATTCCTTTTTGGTTGCCTATTTTTGTGTATTTATTTATGGATGTAAGAGAGTAGCGACAAGAGGGGGTTGGGAATACTGGTACGACTGGATCAAATGGGGAATAAACACATGCTGGAATTGTGATTTTGATGTGAGTGGACACCTGCTCTGTTTGTGGGGTGTGGCCCAGATATTATGCTATATTTGTAATGGATTAAAATAACAGAGTGAAACAGAGTGAATTCAATTTAAAATGGTAAGTTCACTCTATCGATTAGTCATAAGAAATATTTTCTTGTTATTGATCAAAGGAAAATGCTAACCATAAACGCAATGGTTGATTAATAGGCAAAGACTTCTCAAATTGATTAAGTGTAAAAAATATATGTAGATAATCGTGAATATACATTAAAATATGTTAAAAGTGTGTGGTCGCAAAACTATTGGTTAAAACAATGGCCGTAAAAAAACTATTTACATCGCTCAATATATATCCTTTTTTTTATCTAATGTGGTGGGGGTTTATTCTTCAAGAAGCACATGTGAAATTGTCCAACGAGAAACCGCAAAACACAATATGTGAGTTATGCTTGCCATGTTTGGTAACAGTTTTTGCGGGTGAAATTGGAATTAACTTTAGACTAGATAGTAGTCCATTAGAATCCCATCGAGGTGCTATTTGTAATCCATTCTCATGGAAAATTACATGCGAAATGACTATTTTACCTTGTAATATGTTGTGTAAAACCCTTGTTTTACTTGCAAGGGTAATTACAAAAATTAATTAATTTTATGTGAGCATACATAGAATTGTGAGGTATTAATTCAATTCAGTACACAGTAAAAAGAAAAAATAGCATTAATAATGGATAAGCAATCTTGTAATGGTTGAGATGGGAATGGATTACCTATCCAACCTCCTTCGTAATCCTCTCGGATTAGGATTGGATTGTGTCGAACTCAATAAATTGAAATCTCTTATGTCTTCCAATTGCCTAATAAACATGGGTCAACCACGCTTTATCCAACTTATTCTCCATTACGTCATTGGTTAGGAGCACTACATAAATAAATATCACAGGTTACTTTAAAACTACTGAATAGTTAATTTACGGTAATAAATGGAGTGCAATTATGTTCACTCACTTGACAATGTAAATAAATATTAATTACTTACCTTCGCATTGATCCAAATGAGTGAAGCCCGCTATTTTAAATAGAACTCACTCTATTATTTTGAGTGAGATCCATACATAGAATTAGGGGTGCACAAAATACTCGAGACCCGACCCGAGACCCGACCTCATTGATTCGGGTTGGTTCGGGTCTACCACCATCTCGGGTCGGTTCTGGGTCTAAAAATTTTGGACCCGTCCAGCTCGGATCGGTTCTCGGATCCGTATATTTTTTATCCAGAACCGACCTGAACTGACCCGAGATGAGAACCGAACCGAACCGACCTGAGACCCGAGGAACCGAGACGAGAATCGATCATATATAAACATACAATGCACTCGCGCACACTTGATTATTACCTATGCTATATAAAGTTTAGGGAGACCCGACCCGACCCGACCCGACCCAACCCGAGAACCGAACCGGAACCGAGTGGTTCGGGTCGGGTCGGGTCTCTTTGAGCGTCGGGTCGATTCCGGGTCCAAAAAACTGGAACCATGGATGGTCGGGTCGATTTTGGGTCTAACCCAGACCCGACCGACCCGACCCAACCCAACCCGTGTGCACCCCTACATAGAATAGATGATTATATTCACCCAGTATAAATATAATTACACTCATAAAAAAAAGGTTATGGTATCCCAATTGCCTACGTAAATGAGCACAACTCTTTTCCATTACTCCACGTTTGCAAAAAGAGTTGGGAATCGAAAAGTCTAAAAGCATTCTGACTGGTATCTACTAGATATTTTTCCAACTCTAGATGACAAGATTTGAAAATTTTTACATAATTGGAAAAGTTTTGTTACATTTGTATTCTAGTGAAAATTTGCACGTTTTGTGTATGCTGATACAAATTAAGCAGATCCCAATTGTGAAAATATGACATCAAACTCAAAAGAGAATGGAACCTTCCACTTCCAGCCTCAATTTCTAAATCAAAATTATTTGTATTTCCATTCAACTTGATGTTGGCATGTGGTCCCACTGCTATTGCGTTTTTCTCAAAGTGGAAGAAATTATAACATGTGTTTATTGGGATGAATAGGACTGCAGATATTGCATATCATAACTTATAAACTACTTCATACTCATATGAAACATGGGATTTACATTGAAACGATAATATATAATTCACGCACTTTCTGTATTGGGATATGTGTGAACATAAAGTCAGGCATGCGTAAAACAAAAAATTGGATGACCCAGTAATTTGCAAAGAATTTGTTCACGCGGTAACCTAATCCAACCCGGTTGAGAGAGGTTAGGGAGTTGAGTTGGGTCAATTGAAGTATGATTTTTCTCGAGTCGAGTGAGTATGTAGATTAAATTTTGTAGTCCACTTCTAACTTGACTGGACGACTCGACTTGTCTATAAATCCTAAGAAATCATTTATATGCTAAGTATACATATATAGTCACACGTAATTCTCATATTTTCTCTAGTCCAACCACATTTGATTGTCTTTTTTTCATTTTTTTTCTTTGAATGTAATAAAAATCAATTAAAGAATGTTCCAAATGCAAAGTTTTATAAAACCTGTCCAATCGCCAAGTTGAATTGCGGAAAAAACTAATCAACCCGTTGGTTTCCAAGTTTATAGTTCGACTGCGGGTGAAAAAAATATAAATTCATTTTTAACGAGCTAGTAACCTGCCTAATTCAACCCGTGCACATTAACAAGTGAACTCACATATGATAAGACTTGGTCTTTTGATCCATGAATTCCAAAGAGACCTTAGTGGTTCCCTGTTAAACATGTGGGCTACTCAATTCTCCTTTCTCCGGTTGAAAGTTGAAACTTAAATGGCGTGGTTGCTGACGTAGACAAATCCCTCCAATTTTTATCAAAAAAAAAACATTCAAAATGTTTTTTTCCGGTTTTAGTGAGTTTTTTTTCCCTTCAAAATAGATCAAAAAAATTATAAAATGAATAGTTGATTAAATGGTAAAAAAAATTCACTAAAAAATGATAAAAAAAAAATGGTAAAAAATTCAAGAAGAACTACTTGATTAAATGGTAAAAAAAATTCACTAAAGACCAAAAAAATCTATAACTAAAGCAACTAGAAAAAACTATTACCCGAAACACGAAACAGGGTTTGATTAAAAGTTGATATTTAAGTAATTTCACCGTAATAAAGGGAAAAAAATAATTAAAAAAATATAAAAATTACTAGTGTTTTTTTTATAAAACATGTTAATCCATTAGTCTGTACGTCTCATAACTTGACTTTTGCAAGAATGCTGATTTTCTCAAAAGCTCTACGGATTAACGGTTGGAATTATTCAAACGTGCCCAGGCAGATTGCATTCAACGCTTTACCCCAAAGTCCAAAAAATATACTCCTTTAAACAAGCATGATCCAACGCCCTTTAAGCTCTAGTGGAGGCTGCATGACAATTTGACTTTGAAAAACTAGGGAGAAATTATTCAATGCTTTTGGCACATTGTTCGTCGTCTTTAACGTGGTTATATGAGAGGAGAAACAATGTTCCAATAAGACTTAAATTTTATGTGAGAGGAAGAGCAATGATCTAAGAACACTGAATAATTACTCATGGAGAAGACTATGTTCTAGTGTTTTGAGAGTAATGTTGTTTTCTCTCACTCATCGTTCATATAAATATTGCTATCGGAATATTGAATAATTTTTTCAACTCAGAAGCAACTACTATTTGGTAATTAATGCTGATTTTGGACTTCTAATATTGGTAGCGTCTTTAGCCCTATGCTTAGGATGAAACAAGGATAATGTGAAATACTGGGATATTACTCAAAAGGCATCAAATTAGGAAAGATAACTAATTTATAAAATTATTTTAGATCTTCTTCTTCTTCTTCTTCTTCTTTTAATTAACCACATAATATCAAGGCAGGCCTTTGGGCCCACCCAGACTAATCTTTGTGACTTGTGGCAGCTAACCTTTCGCATCACAGGATGTAAACGCGGATATGCGACGCAGCAGCCAAGAATAGAAAGCGGGACCTCCGAGTGTTAGCTCGCATCCCGTATTCTCGCCATTTGCCACTACGCCATGTGTCCGGGGGCGGGGCGGGTGAAGTTTCGAACCCAGGACCTAAGCCTTTTACCACTGGGCCAAGCCTTAACTTCTTTTAGATCTTCTTATTGGGCCATGACTCAAAAGGCAACAAATCAAGTTTTTCTAATTTTAGTTTAAAAGAGTAAAATAGAATATAAAAAAACTCTCATAAACTCACCCAAAATAAATTTATCCCAAATACACCCAAAAAATTGAGATTTTTTTTTAAAAAAAGGTGGACAAAAAATCATACCCCAAACGGGCATTAATAGATTCTCTTTCCACAACCACAAATCTTCTCCGCTAACAAAACGATTTCTCTAGGTGCGAGTAGCAGTCAAGGTAGTAAGACACCCAATACTTCGCTTACTATGACAAGATTCAAATTTTGGCACCCCTTCTTCTCCCCTACGTTAATAATAATAATAATAATAATAATAATAATAATTTTTCTCAAATCATATCCCAACAAAAGAGACTTTGAAACATGAGGCGCCCATTAATAAAGCATTAAAAAATAGTTCAATTGTCTTATCAGCTTGTAAACTAATTAATTTTTAAAAAACATTTGTTTATATAACATTGCTCACTCTCTCTTTTGCGTATTAAAAAAAATAAAAACTTGAAAGTGACGGTCTTTAAATATACATACAATTTCTTGGCCAATTTTTCTCTTTGAACATACAAAAATCTAAATATTACATCACAACATCTATAGAACAATCGTCATGTTACACTAATAACTCATAAAAAAATAATACAACATCATTTTTAAAACGGGTTTTGTCTGAAAAAACTCCTATACATACATGCAAATCATTGTACTTGTGTTTCTTGCACATGGGTCCTGTATCCGTAGAAAAGACGAGTAGTTTTGGTGGATGCGTTTAGTATGGTGGGGAAATTGACTAGTCATTAAAGGTGTCGAGTGAGAAGACACATCATAGAATATGTGTACCACAATTCACACGGTAAAGATTCAGAAAACAAAGATATAGATCTGAAGTTTCCATGTCAAAATGTCTGCACCATTGAACCCACGTTTTGTTTCCTTTCAACCTCGTGGACGAGAAAAAACATGTTCCCATCACTTGTAGTCGGTTCCTTAACGGCTTGTTTGGCGGAGGGAGATGGTCCCGGATTTGGCAATCTCCTTGATTTCTTCTCCATCTTCTCTCCTTCTCCCTGGTTTGGGAGTATTTTTACCTCTCTGATTTCATCTTCAATAGCCTTCGAACTCCATCTATGACGGATATAGGACGGATAAGAGGTACCCCGTCCGTGGTCACGCGGTGCTCCGCGTAGTGGTGAAAGACCGTTGTGCCCTTATTTTTGGTTTGATGATTACCACTGTGCCCACCCCACCCCACAAAAAAAAACTCAAATTTTGACAAATTTGACAAATTATGGACTAATTAACTGAGAATTGAATCAAAAATTGAGAGAGATCGAAGAGGTGGTTGAATAGAACTTACCTCGAGCACCTTGAATGGAGATTTGAAGATAATCGAAATGAATTGTTTCAGCGCAGTCGCTGGACGTTTCTCTCACTAGACTTAACAATCAAATTGGGGAAGAAGAACCTGTTGGAGAAAAAAATTTATATGGGTAAATTACACAAACCTTCCCTGAGGTTATAAGTTAATACACAAAGAACCCTTAACGTTTAAGAAATTATAATTACCTCCTCTGGAGTTTGAAACTTATAATAGATTCCCTCAATTTAACTCCTAGAAAATAAAAAAAATTATTTTTAAATTATATATTAATATTTAAAGTGAAAAGTTTTATTTTAATCATCTAAATATTAATTAATATATATTTTATCTAATTAAACGAAATTATATTTAATATTAACAACTAATTAATGAAGTAGAGATAATTTTATCTTTTGACATCTTATCGTATCATATTCAACTTTCAAATCACCCTTCTACAAAACACATCCAAACACCAAACAATAAATTCACATTTCTTAAAAGGTGAGGCCCCTTTATTATAAATTTTTTCTTATTTCAAATCCACTCAAATTAAATCCTTCTGTCAAACGGCCTGTAAGGGTGGTTTTGGAATGTTAGGTGAATGAAATAAAAAGTAAATTATGTGAGATACGGATATGAGAGAGGATTCTTTTTTATTCATTTGTTTCTTGACGGGGCAATTTTGATATTATTAATAATTTACAGTTAATTATAGTTGTTTCTCACCAAATTTTATTATTTTTTTTGTGAAAAACAAAACAGGATTAATACGAGACTTATTTTTCTCACAAATTTTTACCATTTTTTCTTATCTACTTTGTAATCCAAATAAGAAAGCGAATCTGATTTCTCTCTATTTCCTATCATTTTTCACCCAAATTAGAATACGGTATCGTGCTTAAACTTGGAACTTCAGAGATTTCTAAGTCTCAAATTCAAAATTTGTTAGGTGCTATCAATTCCTGAATTCAATCTCTGT
>BRYF01000006.1:3121998-3126998 GCA_030159135.1 Actinidia polygama
ACCAGTCACACTGCCAACATCAAATATCACACAAGACAAGATTTACGTGGTTCGGCCAACAATGCCTACGTCCACGGAGAGGAACCAATAATTCATTATTCACAGAATGAATTACAATGAGTACAATAGGGAGGAGCTCATCCCCACTCACCTCTCAGCACTCTCTCATCTCTCACCATCTCTCTGTCTTGCTCTCACAGCTACCAATTCTAGCCCTCTCTCTGTGCTCTCTGTGCTCTCACTAGCACCATAGCACTCCCCCAAACACACACAGCCCTCTCTGCTCTCTCACAGAGCAATTCCCTCAGCCCCTCTCTGCACACAGCAACAAGCTGTGTGCCCACGGTAATCCCCTCTGGACTACATCTTGCCACACCACTCTAATTTCTGCCTCTGGCAACCTCTAAATTTATAGCCGCGAGAGGAGATGATGAGCTCAGCCATGAGCTCATCCAAGCCATCACTCTTGAAAATTGGGGAAGGCGGTGCAGCCTTCATTGACAGTCTCTGCAGCTTTTCTGGACTGCTTCTCTCTCTGTCAACAAAGACAGCCTTCACTTCTTTTCTTTTCTTCTCTTCCCTTCTCTTATCTTCTTCGTCTCTGCCTAATATGAATGTGGTGACTATCATATTGGGCTTGGGGCTTGGGGCTTGGGCTATTGGGCGTAGGCCCCAATAGTGTTTCACTATTATCTGGGCTGGGCTTCCTTCTTAATGGGCTGGATCCAACACTTATGTTGTTGGATTGTACTGATTCTTAGGAAATTCCAAATCGTTAGGGTTAAAATTATGTTGTTTTTAATTATAGCAACAAAAAAATAAAATATAAATGTTCACAATCTATTTTTTTCATTTTCCGTCTTAGCCCACTTGATCTAGCTATTTAAGTCGACTTTTAAATAGTTTAACAAAAAGTCGGGTTGTTTGGCGGCTTAACTATTTTAACGAGCTTTCTTTCTCGTCTTAGTGTAACTTAAAAGGTGAAACCTTGGGATGGAGGGAGAGAAAGGTTGTGCCATGGTTTAGAAATGTTAGTGACCTTTCATTTGTGTTAGTTTGTTCTACTCATGATGTGTTTTTAGGCTTATAGCTACTTGATTTTTGCTGGGGTTGGTTGGAATAGGTCGTATTTTGGTGTTTTCCACATTCAAATTTCTTCTAGAGGCTAGTCGTGAGAGCATTTAACACAAATATTAGTGGGTGAGTCTTTTAGTTTGGATGAATCGTATCCAACATGGTTTTAAAAATCGGATCGAACTGGCCGATTCGATCAGTCGGAGAAACCGTCCGGTCACCCGTCAAAACTCGTTTTGGTCAAAATCCGGTCAAACCCAGTTTAACCGGCAGTTGAATCGGTAACCCGATGATTGAACCGGTCATTGACCCGCCGGTTCACGTTTTTAGGAAAAAAATTATGTTTTAATTTTAAAATTTTAGATTTTAAGTATAAAAATTAGCCTAGAAAAAAAAATTATTACTATTAATAAATAAATTAATGACATAATTCTGACATTACGGGTCAATAACGGTTGACCCGACGGTTGAACCGGTGACCCGATCATTTTTTTGATTCGATCACCGATCCGAATTTCAAAACACTGCACCTAATATTAATCGATTTTGGAGATTCATTCCTCGTGGCAAGGACAATATATCCCATTCGATTCACGGGAAGTCTCATTGGATTGTACCACTCTCTCGTGACTTATCAAGTAAGTACAAATCAAATTAAAAGTCCTGTACTTCAATATGGGAAGGTTGGGATTTGGGACTCTTGTAAAATTTATTATTTGGTAAAACAATGAAAAGGTTATTAGAATCTAATGATTATTTTTGTTTTTAGTAGAATTTATTTTATCTATTTATAAAAATATTTTATTTTTTTCGTTTCGACATTCATAGTGGAATCGGAAAAAAAAAATTAAAACAAAAATACATTAAAATCAAAATTAATTCAATTGAATTTTTCCTGATAATCCAGAAGGATTATTCTGAAAAAAAGTAAATTAATTTGGATTTTAGTATTTTTTATAAAAAAAGGTTAATTTTCTAAATTTTATTATAAAAGACAAATCGAAAAAATATAAAAATTAATCTCAGCCCTGAGGTGCTAATTCAGAAGTCGTGTTGATCAAATTTCAAGTGGACGAAAAATTAAGAAAGGGACCCCAAAAGTTAAGTTGAAACTAGTGAAAATAGAAAGATGATGGCTTTGAACACATTTTACTATTATTATATTTTTTTCTTTTGAAAATATTAAATTTCTTAAAATCTTTTTAGTACTTGTTAAAGTGTTATTGAGATTTGTAAACTATTAAAGTTTTTTTATTTTGAACTTGTTAATTGGCAAATTCCTTCCGAAAAATCGAACCGAATTCTCTCTAGCCGAATGGTTCAGTTTCTCTACTAGAAGTATATAGGTTTTGGTTCACAATTCTACAAAATAAAATTTTCGATTAGAACTCATAATTTCTTTTAAAATCAAACTGACCGAACTGATTATCTATCTATTTTATATCATTTAAAATAAAAATGAAGAGAGAGAATTCAAAAAAAAGTAAGAGAGAGATTGTACTTTTGTGGAAAAACAAAAATTTACATGTTTGCCTAATTGGAACTCAATACACATTTATTGAGTTATTGTAACTAGTCTTTGTTGAGGTTGTTGGAGCACTAATTTCGTGCATTTGACTGGCTTAAGTAGATAAAATGACAATTTAGCTAGTTTGTTGTGAATGTTCGAAGGGTATTTGGTAGTGTTGAATTTATATTAGAATTGTTTATTTAAAAACAGTACTAGAAAATCTTTTAAATAGAGTGTTTCCAAGAATCATCTATTTTTAATCTTTATAAGTTATTTTTAGCCCGTAAATAAAAATAATTTTTTTGTTAAACACTCTATCACAACTTTTAAGACTGAAAAAACCCAAAGTTATACGAGTTCGGATCCTTTGAAGTGCAGGGGGTATGGAGTGTTCCAGAGTGTGCAAAACTATATCATTTTGTACACTTCAAGACCAAAACGACGTCATTTTGTATACTTCAGGATCAAAACGATGTCGTTTTGTACATTTCAAGAACAAAGCAACGTCGTTTTAATTAACAATAAAACGAAGTCGTTTCATAGTCAAGACTAAAACGACGTCATTTTAGTCCTGAAACATATAAAACGATGTCATTTTGTATACTCCAGGAATACTCTATGCATGCCCGCACTTTAGACGATCGGAATCCAAGCATACATGCATTCAGTCCATGGCTAAAAGGCTCAAATGGTTTTAGGCTGCGCCTAGGCTTTCTAGCTAAAGCTTTGGCCTTTTGTTCTCATTTATATTCTGTTTCCAGGCTAATAGAGCCTGGAGTGGGCCTTGCTCTGGGCCTATGAATTTTGCATCAGATCAAGTAGTTGAAAAGAATATGGGTTAGTAGTAATTTTGAATACAAAATGCTAACCACCACTTAAGACGGTGGTTAATAAACAAAAAATATGTTGATAAGTGTATACAAATACGAGAGTACATCGAAACAAGTAAAAAGTGTGTAAATATCTATAAAAGTATCCATTAACTACCGTTCACTGGACGATAGTATGTATAGACGGAAACACTCATATTCTTTTTAATTGAAATCTGAATGGATAAAATTTTATTTTGGATACTCACACAACACATTTTGGGTGGACGAGATTGCAAACTATTCTTAATAATTTCAAGTCCATGAAGTCTTAGCCCACCGGTTCGTTACATGGGCCAATCAAACATTAAACCTGAAGCGTTGAATCTTTAATTTAATTTAATTTAATTTTTTCAGTTTGAATTTTTATTTTTTTTTCCTATCAAATTCTTAATCCAAACACAGCCTATGGGAATAAGTTGCAGAAAAAGATGGATAAATCTAAAACTCAAATTGTACAAAATCAGGTACTTGCATTTCACGGTGCAAAAAAAGTTAATTTCAAATTATTTTCTCACATTTTTCACTACAAACACACGAAAGTTAGGTCTTCTATTTTTTCCATCTTTCCGTTAGTTTCTATCAATACGATTTTGCCTGTTCTTCGCTGACCGATCAACATGTGTGATGGTGAACAAATTCGTACCCTGATGAAACGGTACGTGATTTGACATATCGTGATCGAATCGATTAAAACTAATTTGGGATTCATAGGGATTGAAATTAGGATAGTAACAAAAACTATGGCTGTTTCTTGCTTCAATCTGCAGCCTCTTTTTCTTCATCTTTTCCTTCTTATGAGCATTTTGATGGCCTCCGAGCGCCTGGAAATTAGCAAATTCCTTGGAACAATACTGGCACTCAAACCTCTTCTCTTCCTTATCGCCAGTCGATCTGTTTTCCCTCGGAAACTTTTTGTTTCGCGAGGAAATTGTGATCGACGAATTCACACTTTCTTCGTCTCCAAAAGACCCTTTTAGGCAGGTTTCAAGACCATTCTTGTATGGGTCAAGCTCAAATCCAAATAATTTGAACTTCTTCTTAGAACATGAATTAGAAGAGTACTCTTCATTTCCCATAATTGAAAATGAGAAGAAAAAAAATTGTTGTTCTAAAGCACCAATCTTCGCTTTGCCTCTCTTCCTTTTATAGTAAATTGAGTTGGCTTTAGAGAATGCATTGTACCTCTAGGCTCTAAGCAAGAATAGTTTTACAAACATATAATGTCAATAAAATAAAGAGAGAGAAAAGAAAGGTCAGATTAGGGAAATCTTGTGCAATATTGGTTTAAAGTTTAGTATCTATGGTGGTTGTAGATACACCTCAAACATTTCCAATTAATTGGTATTCAATTTACAACAGTGATACGGTACCAGAATTTGGATCAAGAAAAGTTTTTTGAATGCAAAATGAATGATTCAGATTCACTTGAGTGTGTAAGGTTACATAACCAAGAAAATCTACACCATTCATTTTTAAATTCGAAAAACATTTCTTGATTTAAATTTTAGGACACTAAATTTCTCTTCAATTTAAGCATTTTAAAG
>BRYF01000006.1:3149498-3151998 GCA_030159135.1 Actinidia polygama
TGTGCGAAAATCTGGTCTGACACAAGTGGTGCAACCAGTGCAGGATTTTTAGAGAAAAACTCAGAGGAAGGAGAAAAAGTCAATTTTAAGGAGCTGTACAGCGATGGACGCAACGACGCCTAAACGAATCTCTTTCGCTCTTGATTTTATTAGTGGTGACGATCTCTCTAAATGTGTGCATAAAGGACGAGAGATGGAGCCACTACAATTCGCAAAGTGATGTACTTTGCAGCATACCCCAGTGGGGGGTATGGGGCACCTCAGTGAGAAAGTGCATGCACTTCAGTGTGGAGATGCATACACTTCAGTGGGAAGTGGAGTAACTCGTTGATGAGGGAGAGTTATCTCATATGTTGTCTTGCAGATCTTATGAAAAAAACGAGCCAGAACTTGTCAGAATGGATAACTTGAAGACATTGAATTACCTTCCAATGAGCTGGAGAGGGAGATTGTTGAGTCCAGTCCACTATTGAGTCAAGCCCAATGTCTAGAAAGCCACGTTTTGGACCCAAGCCCAAAATGTATCCTAGTCTAATTTTCTCTATAAATAGGATAGAAGAGAGATAGAAGAGTGCGGGTGCAAAGATGTGAGAGAAGAGGGCTGAGTGATGAGAGAAGAGAAAGGGCTGTGAGGCTGAGAGGATAGAGGCCAGACGGTGAGTGTGGCTAAGAGAGTGATTGAGGGATAAAGGTGAGTAGATAGTGTGATTCTCCAATTTGTATACTCATTATAGTCCCTTTCATTCGATTAGTAGATTATTGTTTTTCTTTCCGTAGACGTAGGCATCATTGGTCGAACCACGTAAATCTTATCTTATGTGCGTGGTTGATCTGGCTAGATGGTAAGGTGAATATGTTTTGGGTGATTTTTACCCAACACCTTATGAACCACCACTTCAGTTTTTATTATCGCTTGCGGTCGACTCAAAATGGATCCTAAGGGCACAATTACTGATAATGATGATACGAAGCAACCCAGCTTGGGAGTGTATTAAGCTCTTCCCACCCGGGACATTGTAGAATGTTTTATCCGTAACTTCACGAGCGGGTCAGTCTATATCAATTTTATGAATCTCACCCGATGATTAAGTTAGTAGATATTAGTAGTTCATATGATTTCCAATTTAGCTACTTTTCTCAAGGAATTAGAATTGCAGGAACCCAGAATTCGCTAGTGTCAACAATTTCAAGTCGTGCTTCAGTATTCTGTACTTCCCCATTTTACCGTGCCTACGCTGTTTATATCATGAATCTAAGTCACGGCAACAATGGACATTCTGTCATAAATGAGCCATTTTTCATAACACAAACGTTGAGTTTACTTGTATGATTTTCAGTCGAAAGGTCTTAAATAAACACAACTTTTGTTTAGAAAGATTAGAAAATGTATTTGTTTTTCCGGGGCGTTGTTTAAGAATGTTTTAACCTGGAAATTAGCAAGAGAATCTATTAAATGGAAAAAGCTACAATACATATTCCTAATTTTGGAGTGTATAGTTCACACCCTATTTAAGTTCTTAGATGAATTTTTTTAAATTTGAATCTTTAAATAAATTAATAGCTACTAATAACAACTTAAATAACTAATTAAACTTGCTTTTATGAATCGTAATGGTTTTATTATAAATTTTTGTGACCATTGTTATGAGATGTTTTGTTATGAATTCTATTGATATATTTGGTAATTTTATGAATCTTTATGGTTCTTTTATGAATTCTTATGGATATTATTATAAAATAATTTAGTCACTTCAAAACACAATTACCGTAGAGCCCACCAATTAAAATTTACTTTTATGAATTTTATTGATTTTGTTATAAATTTTTTTTGGTTTGGTTAAAAATAGTTATGGCTATTGTTATGAATTAGTGTGATTTTAAACAATAATTTAGTTAATTTAAAGAATTAATTGCCATAAAATCCACCAATTAAAGTGGGATCCAATTATTTTTATGAATTTTGTTGATTTGGTTATGAATTAAATTGGTTTTGTTATGAATTTTTGTGTCCATTGCTATGAGATATTTTGTTATGAATTCTATTGATATGTTTGGTAAATGTTATGAATTCCTATGGACATAAACGTTTTATGAAATTTTGTAGCTATTTTATGAATTAAAAATTAATTTTATGAGAATTTATAGTTAAATTATATTTTAATCAAGTTGTCCTACAAAATGACATGTTTAATCGGTAAAAAATGATAATGTGACACAATTTTAATCACACAATAAATACAAATAATGTGCAATGTGTATTGTAGCATTTCTCTTGTTACATACATCTGAATATGTATCTTGTCCCTAAATTCAGTGAACGTTAATATATAAAAACGAAAGTTCAAAGGGGTGACAACCGCGTATTTCCCATACTGCCATAGACAAGATCAGTGACTTAGATTAAGCAATATATTATATTCTAACAAAGATCTGATTAAAACGACCATTGGACCAATTTTTCTACCATGCTTTCGACGTGGAGAAGAATTATTTGCACACG